>JAANDH010000439.1:20531-92044 GCA_011799765.1 Nymphaea thermarum
AGCAACAGACAGATCTCCCTGCGTCAGAGAGTAAATGCTCCGTTTAATCTGGTAGGTGCGCAGATGTCTCTTCTTGCGCCCATACATCTTGGCAAGCACAGTCCACATGTCAAAAGACGTCGGCTTCCTCAAAATAAGAGGCTGGATGTCGGAGGACACGGAGCTAATAATCCACACCTTCACCTGGCTGTCCTCCAACACCCACGTCTCCCATTGAGGGTCAGATTTGGGGGGCGCAGGTTTGTCGCCAGTGATGTAAGAAAGACACCCACGACCAGTGATCCCAATCTCGAGAGCGGCAGACCAAGAGAGATAGTTATCCTTGGTAAGGCGGATGGATGTGACCTGGATAGGCACATTCTCAGCCTTGGAGGTGCTGCCCGCATCGAGACCGGCATTCTTGGGAGAACCCAACAACAGCCATCACAACAACCACAAAGATCGACGGCGGAAGCGGCTATAAAAGTGACGGCGCAACAGATGCAAACGGCGGCAGGAGACAGGAACGACGGCACAGAACGCTCACGACAACTTTCACGACAAACGATCCACGAAAAACGCTCTTCTCCAACTTCGGTGGCTCTGATACCATGTAGAAACTCAAACCACGAAAAGGAAGAAGAGAAGAGAAACACACGATGTACGTGGAAAAACCTCAACGAGGAAAAAACCACGGGAAGCTCTACCTAGGTGCACAACCGCAACCCTAGGAGAGAGAAAATATCTTTTCACTTAACCACCAATTACAACATAAGTGAGATTATAAGGAGGGAGAGGAGAGCAGCTGCCTAGGGTACCGAGCCCTGCCTCGGTACCCGCGCCCCAAGAGCCGGGTCCAGATCTGGACCCGGTTCCCTATAACATAACGTATTCTAACAGTGACATTGATTTGCCCTCCACTTTAAGCTAGATACTCTATATCAGCAAAAGGAGCAGAAAAATAATTCACGACTATGCATGATAAGACACCAACTTAATTCTGAAGTCCACAGGTCTGACCAGTCCTCTTTCACAACTCAAATCTGTCTACTGCTTAACATGACACAAGAATATCATGAGAGCGAACACTGAAAGTCTGAAACTCTTCTTATTCAGCAGTACTAGGGCAGCAAGTAACCCACGACACGAAATGATGCAACAACTAGGGCACAGATCAGACGAGAAAAATGACTGCTCAAATCAGCACATAAATATCAAAATTATCCACATTTAAGTCTAACTTGCAAACGGTTGACTAATCACCATGAAATAGAGCTGCCCTCTATTTATATAGGGTGGTCAATGGGGTAGCCATTGGGCTATAGCTCATTGCCGCAAAATGAGCAGCAAAAAGGAATAAATAAAAATGAAAAAAAATAGAGAAATTTGCACAATAGAATTTGTACAAATTGTTCCTCTCTCCCTCTTTTGATATATATATATATATATATATATATATATATATATATATTGCACACACACAGATATATCCAATAGTGTGCAAGTACATGTATCGATTATCAGTTATATATGAGCTAACATATAACATTTTTACATGTATTTTCTAACATTCACTATCTTAACATCTACTGTTAAATTCTGTTTGATCTGCTTTCTTCTGCGGCTGTGTGACGGTTTGAATCGATTTTTTCTGTGCTTGTCATATAGTTTGCCATAACCTTTACTTTGATCACGAGACAGATGGATAAGCCCACACTGTCCAACATCAATTTAGAGATTCCAGTTGGTAGCCTTGTTGCTGTGGTTGGAAGTACTGGTCAAGGGAAAACGTCTCTAGTATCAGCAATGCTTGGGGAGATACCTTCTTTGTCAACTACGAATGTTGTTATACGGGGAACTGTTGCTTTTGTTCCACAAGTCTCCTGGATATTCAATGCAACAGTAAGTTTATTATATTTTGGAAGAGGAGATTGGCAACTGTCAACCCTTTATTACTGATGAATGTTGTTTTCACAGGTTCGTGATAATATCTTGTTTGGATCTACTTTCCAAGCTGAACGATATCAGAAAGCGATTGAAGTTACTGCATTGGAGCATGACCTGCAGTTGCTACCTGTATGTATTTCATCTTGATTGAAATAGATAATGTATATCCATGCCTATGTGACATTGACACACATTTAGAATTGGGATATGGCTCATCTTGGAAATTTGGTTTTCTAAGAACACTACTTTTCTTATGTTTTTGTCAAATATTGGTATGAGGCTCTGAGCTATGTTTTCTCTTGTAAGAGAGTTATATCAGTTTCAAGCAATGTCACAAATGTCATAGTGTTTTCGATAATATTGAACTGATAACAAAAAAATGAGAAAAATGTGAAAAACTTGAAAGATTTATCGTGGAATCAAACTTAAACTTGAACTGAGTTGTTTATCATCATTAATACATTAATTTTGTTACCTTGTCTCGTTTTTTAGGTCCTCTTATCAATTTCTCATTTATTTGATTTATACTGAATTTTTAGAAATTTTGTTGTTTTATAAATATCTGCCAAATTTTTCTTGAGAAAAACATGTTTTTCTGAATACCTGAGAAAAATATTGCCATTAAAAACTTGAGAAAAATGTGTCTCACTATGCTTTTAAGTTTAGCCTGCATTGTGGAAGAGATGAAAGGGCAATTCCTTTTCCTTTGCACAAGCTTATGCACTTAGTCTAGTATCTACGACTAAAACTAGATGGCCCTTCTTTTCCTCTATAAAGGAGGAGGCTTTAAGGCTATAGGCAGAGTTTCTTAAGTGCTGCCTTGTGCCAATTGCTATTTTTAATGGGTTTATGAAAAGTCATAGAAGCCCTTATATTAATTTTTCAGTTTTCCCACCTTCAGTTTACTTCCGTATGGGTTTTAGAAGTTTAAATTTTTATGTGTTTGTGGGTAAGCTAACGGAATGTTTGGATATGATCTGATGATGTCCCTACAGGTCAGTTTCTGAAAATTCAAATCCCTGTTATGTAAATCATGGCTTACCATTTGTCATAGGTGCATTAGCAAATAATTCCATTTCTACACTTGTTAGGCTTGTGCACTTCCTCTATGGCATTTGATGTTTCTTGATTCAATTTGTAAGTTCACTATGGTCATTCTTAGGGGGGTGACCTCACTGAAATTGGAGAAAGAGGAGTTAATATTAGCGGTGGACAGAAGCAAAGAGTTTCCATGGCAAGGGCTGTATATTCCAATTCAGATGTATACATATTTGATGACCCACTAAGCGCTTTAGATGCTCATGTTGGGCGCCAGGTAATTTTCTTTATTTTGTCCTAAAAATACAGAAAGCACTTGTAACATATGGCTTCATGTAGGCTGCAGCTCAAAATGTCTTTTCAGTGTATATGAAAAAAAAACATCTTTTAACAATGGAAGAAACAAATCATCTTCAATTCAAAAGATGGGAAAAAATAAAATATCCAAAAGAGCAAATGGTATATCATGAAGAATGCTAAAAGTTTGATAAAATTTTACTTTTGGAACAACCTTTTGCTCTTAATTTCATAGGTATGCACCATGTTTTCTTGAATCTCACTTCTATTCACATCTATGGTCTCTACCATTAGATTCTTTACCATTGCCTCTTATCTCCACTTGAAATGATAGTGAAGATAAAGCGAATGGTGTTTATGCCATTCTCGTGTGTAAGTAAAAAATATCTGTCAAGTTAGAAGAATGATTTTGTGAAAACATAAATTTCACATGTTCAGGTGGAAGGATATATATATTTTTTAAATTCATATAGATAATGCTATCATTGACAAGAGAAAATTGTTGAGAATGAGGGTATAATTTCTCAAATTTAGAGAGAGAATGCTAGTTGTCACCAGTAGTTGAAATTTCGAGAGGGAGTGAGATAGAGTTGATGATGAGCATGGGGAAATGTAATATCCTTTGGTTTCATAATCAGTAGTCGAAGGAGGGGAGGTTCCGCATGTTTATTGAAATTTGAGAACCTGATTTTATCCAGCTTACTTAGCATTTGGTTTTCCTTTTTCCAGCTTGCTGGGAAAAGAAACTGGTTTTTACTTTTCTGGTTTTATATCCAAATACTTATGTCTTAGACATTGTTACTTTAGATTGATATCTAGGTTTTATTGGACATTTTGTATAACCAATCAGCCTTTTAAGGAAATCAGCAGGAGTTTCTTCTAACAGTTCTGTCTACACACCATTTCAATATTGCTTCCTAAGAAAAATTCGGAGATGCTGCTGCAGGTCTAACACAGACTTTCAGCCCTCTCGAATACATGTGCAAGTGTAATAATTAATATACATATAAAACTGTGCAATTCATGGTCGCCAATGTCATTGTCTGCAATTTCTCGTGAAAGTTTTTCTTCAAGCATGTTCTTGCTTGTTTGCTACTAAAAATAAATTTTCATGTCTGATCCCAAATATTCTAAAGGTTTAAAACATGTTTGTTAATTTGTCCTATAAATTTTGATATGTATGTATGAAAAGCTTGATTTGTTTGCTTCTCTTGTGGGTTTACAACCTTGAGGAAACACAAGCCCAGGTTCTGTTCACCAAACTACCTTACATGATTTTCGCCGAAGAACATACAACTTCAGCAAGCTATTGTTGACATTGGCCTAATTTATGTTCAGGTTTTTGATAAATGTATCAAGAACGAACTGGAAGGAAAAACCAGAGTCCTAGTTACCAATCAGCTCCATTTTCTCCCTTATGTGGACAGAATTGTTCTAGTTCATGAAGGCACTGTCAAGGAGGAAGGATCTTTTGAAGAGCTAACTAAAAATAGTGTCTTATTCCAAAAGCTAATGGAAAATGCTGGGAAAATGGAAGATACCATGGAAGAGAAAGTCGAAAACACTGATAGCGGTCAAATGCTTGAGAATCCTACTTCAAATGGGGAACTAGATAAGGAATCAAAGGTACAAGGTGGTTTCCTAAAAGTAAATAAACCTGCTAAGGAGGAAGGGAAATCTGTTCTTATCAAGCAAGAGGAGCGTGAAACAGGAGTTGTCGGTTGGAATGTCCTCATGAGGTAACTACATCATATGCATCTTTCTTGTTAATTTTGTCACATAGCCTTCGCAACCTGTTTCATGCATGTATAGAACTGAGTCACATGGATTCAGTAAAACAGTCATTGCACCTAAGTCAACATGACTCGGGTGCGATAATGTTTTATCTGCTTTCATTTTTATTGAACTGTTGGTAGTGTGACAACATTTTTTTTTTTTTTGGTAAAATAGGCATCACACCTTGCACTTGTGATAGACATCATATATATGTGTGTGCTCTTGTGTGTATCATAGTCACAAATATATTTGTTGTCTACATTTCTGGAATGTTGTTTTTCTCAAGAAAATCTTGAGAACAAAAATATAAAAGACAAATGTAGAAAAAATAGAAAAGTTATGAAATTAGAGTATTGTATTAACTCCACACAATAAGTGTTTACATATATATCCACATGAAATGCTTTTCATAAAAATATATATATATGGGTTCTGTTTCCATGGTTTCAACTTTCACTTTTCTGGACTCAATGAGTTATTGTTGCTTTGCATGATAGGATTTTGGCTGGCATTTACAAGGACTGGAAACCCTTCCAGACTTGTTGAGCTTACCACATCTAGTTCAATGCCCACGGCAATTGGCATGGAATTCTTCTGGATTTGAAAATTTTCTTTATTCAAGTAACTTTAGCTGAAAGCATGCTATAGCTGTTGTGCCTCCACATGTAAATCTCTCCATTTTCTGCTCTTGCTGCAGGTATGCGAGTGCATTGGGGGGGTGGTGGGTGGTTATGACCATTTTTACTTGTTATATCTCAATTGAGGTCCTTCGAGTTTCTAGCAGCACATGGTTGAGTTTGTGGACCAATCAAAGCTCCCCAAAGAGGCATGATCCAGGTTTTTACAATATGATATATGCTTTTCTATCTTTCGGTCAGGTACATCAAGCAATCACTAGTTGAAGTTCATTATTTTTTCTTAAGAAGTTGCTCATGTACATCTGTGCTCTGCAGTTCTGTCTTGTTGATTGGAAGATTTATGCCATTTATATTTTTTCACTATTTCAGGTGCTGGTAACCTTGATCAATTCGTATTCGTTGATTATTTCCAGTATTTTTGCTGCCAAAAGGCTTCATGATGCAATGTTAAATTCCATACTAAGAGCTCCTATGGTCTTCTTCCATACAAATCCAATTGGTCGGATTATTAACAGGTTTGCAAAGGACTTAGCAGATATAGACCGAAATATTGCTTTCTTTGTTAACATGTTCTTGGGCCAGATATTCCAGCTCCTATCGACATTTGTTCTTATTGGAATCGTTAGCACCATATCATTATGGGCTATCATGCCACTTCTGATCCTATTCTATTCAGCTTATTTATACTACCAGGTATGCTGCCATATAGCAAATGATTTGAATCGATTACAGTTGCATTTGTGCAATAATCTTATGTTTTTTCTTTCTCCTGATGTTGTTTTTCTGCTTTTCTGAAAAATATCAGAGAACATACCCTGGAATGGAGATATTATGGAGATCAGCCCTTGTGACTGCAAAAAATAGGTGCATGCACAAAATGGGTGGTCCATTGGCCAAAACAAACCTCTGTAATTGCCTGGACCCATTCGGATTGTGTCACGATGCAGTGATAGAGCGATCTCCTTAGAATAGAACTACAAGTAGAGAAGCTCCACCTCTCTTAAGGCACCCAGTTTGAGAAGGCTGACAAACTAGGATATGCTCCTCTAGGGCCTTGCACTGCCTACCCTCCAAGCAGGCTAGCCAGTGGAAAACATACAGTGCATCCACAATGAGTGCTCCTTCCAAGCTGCCCATCGTACTTTTAGTACATTATTATTTTTAGATATTGGGGATAGAACACATAAACAAATGAACATTTAACATTAATATTGGCATATACAATAATAATCCCATACTTGATTCAATTTCGTTCACAATTTATGGCTCATAATTTAGTCACAATCGCATGAGGTCGTAGTGGTCAGATGATAATTGAGCCGAGCCTCTTTCAGATTCAACACAAATACATTACCTTGGTTTATATATGTAGACTTGAATAGCCTAAGACCTTGGGGCTTGGTGTATTCATTATGTCATAATTAAAATTATATGTTCCAAATTTCCAATCAATTTTATGTAGGCTTGATTTACATTTCAAGCATATCAATCCAAGCCCCAGAGAATATTCTTGCATCTGTGATTTGCAAATAGTTGTGCCATAAAATTATCAGTCTATCATGTTATCTAACACATGGGTCATGCTCGAAGAGTCAATCTCACCTTGAAGGCACATCAATAGTTCTAAACAAGTATATATATATATATATATATAATATGCACATGTATGTTTGTACCTATTGCTGGAAGCAAGACGAGAGAGAGAGAAGAAGAGGAAGATGAGAGAGAGAGGAGAAGAGGTTGAGAGAGAGAGAGAGGGAGAGGTTCTATTCATTGTTCAATAGACTGCCCTATTCTCACGTTAAATGAGAATTAGGGTAACATAACAAAATTACAAGATCAGTCCACTACTGTGTGGATTATTTGTAAAGAGTTGTTTCTAAAACTCTTAAATATTCAAAAAACCACCTAACACAAATATTATTCAACACTCTCCCTCAAACCGGAGCATAGATGTTAATTATGCTCAGCTTGTCACAAAATGTAGAAAACTCTGCAATAGGCAAGGCTTTAGTGAAGATATCAGCGGCTTGATCTTCAGAGGCTACATGTACACTGGAGATGATTCTCTCTTGAACCATATTACGAATGAAATGACAATCTACTTCAATGTGCTTTGTCCTCTCATGAAATACAGGATTATTGGCAATGTAGGTGGCAGCCCTGTTATCACAAAACATCTTCATAGGTATAAGAGTAGAAATACCAAGACTCTCAAGTAAGGATCTAGACCATGTCATTTCAACTGCGGTTTGAGCCATAGCTCGATATTCAGACTCCGCACTGGACCTAGAAACAACATTCTGCTTCTCCAAGATATGAGATTTCCTCTCATAAACACACAAAACCATGTGGTAGACTTCCTATCATCAACTGAGTCTGCATAATCTGCATCGCTATAAGCTTCAACATTAAGAGATGTACCTTTTCTAAAGAAAAGGCCTTTGCCAGGTGAGGACTTCAAATACTTGACAATTAGCATAACTGCATCCCAATGTGACTTTTTTGGTTTTTCCATGAATTTACTTAATTTTTCCTCAACGAAGCTAATATCTGGTCGAGTTACTGTCACATAAAGAAGCTTACCAATCAATGATTTGTAGGCTTGTGAAGTGTTGACGGATCTTGATGTATGGGTTTGGGTCTGGACCCGATCCAGTGTGTCCTGGTTGGGGCATACTTATACCATTGTAAACCCTAATCTTGTGAGTTAATGAAGTTTCTAAGAGAGAGAGTGTCTGGCGGTTAGTGGGCACCAGACCTCCTCACCCGTGGTTTTTTCCCTCTAGTTGAGGGTTTTCCACGTTACATATGTGTTCGAGACTTCGATCTTTGGTTCTTGTGCGTCTATTATTTCTACATGGTATCAGAGCCAACGAGTTTGGGAAATTTTTGGCGGTCGTGAAGTTCCGGTCTTGATCTTTCCCTCACTCGCTGTTGCCGCCGTCGTTACAGCCCCTGAGACTCTTGTTGGGCTTTTGTGCTAGTCCTCTTGGCATTGTTATCAGCTTTGATTTGGGCGTTGGTGCATGTTTTTTTTCGTTCCGAAAGAATTTTGGGTGTTCTATCGACTTGATGGTGGATTCTAGTATGGGAGAGTGGATCATCGACAGTGGCGCTACTCACCATATGACCGGTGATCCTAAGGTCTTTCATGGGTATAAACTTTCGTCAGGAAAAAAACGTGTTTCTCTTGCCGATGGTTCATCTATCTCTGTGGCTGGGAAAGGGAGTCTCTCACTTTTGCACAAGTTCTTAGTCCACAATGCTCTACATGTTCCCCATCTTCCCTTGAACCTCTTGTCGGTTAGTAAGATCACGAAAGAGTTGAATTGCGAACTTATCTTTTCTGCTGATCGCTGTGTTATGCAGGACTTGGTGAAAGGAAAGAGGATTCAGATTGATTTGGCTTCTAACGGGCTATATCATTTACCTATGCGTGCTGCTCAGGCTCTCATGACGACAGTCAACCAAGTAACGAAGAATAGAGAGGACTCCCTTCAGTTGATTCTACGTTGGCATGAGCGCCTTGGACACCTGCCTTTTGGACTTCTTAGACAGCTGTTTCCTTATTTATGTTCTAGGTTAGATATGACTATGGTGTCCTGTGATGTTTGTCACCTGGCCAAACATGTTAGGGCTTCATACCCTTTGTCTAGCCATCAGTCTAATGAGGTATTTGCCATGATTCATTCTGATGTGTGGGGGCCCGCAGGGATTCCTTCTTGTCATGGTTTCCAATATTTTATCACCTTTATAGATGATTGTTCTCGTAACACTATTGTCTACCTGTTGAAAGACCGTAGTGAAGTTCCTACTGTCATAGAGACTTTCATTGCTTATGTGGAAACTCAATATGGAGCATCTGTTTAGACCTTTCGATCTGACAATGCTCGTGAGTATATGTGTCAGTCTGTTGATAGCTTTTTTCGGAAAAAAGGAATTGTTCATGAGACTTCCTGTAGTTATACTCCTCAAAATGGAGTTGCTGAACGAAAGAATCGTCAGTTATTGAATATGACTCGGGCCCTTTTTTTTCAACGACATGTTCCAAAAAGGTATTGGGGGGATGCTGTGTTGACCAATGCGTATCTTATAAACCGTTTGTCTAGTCGTGTGTTCAATGGGCAGACGCCTCACTCTATGTTACCGGGGAGTCGTGAACCTTTCTCTCTTCCTCCCAGAGTTTTTGGTTGTGTTTGCTTTATTCACAATCATAGTCCTCACATTAAAAAGCTTGACCCAAGGTCTATTAAGGGCATATTTTTAGGTTATTCTCCCACTCAAAAAGGATACAAGTGTCGGGACCCTTCCACTGGTCGTGCCTATGTTACCAAAGATGTCACTTTCCTTGAACATACTTCCTATTTTGGTGAGAATCCTCTTCAAGGGGGAAATTCTTTGTCTAAGGAAGAGTATTCTCCGAGTCAGGAAGTTCAGTTTATAGATTTTTTGGACTACAGGCGTGAATCCGTTGGTCCTTCTATTGAGGTGCTTGAACAAGAGAAAAATGGGGAGTGTTCTACTGGGGCAGAAGAGGAATGCAATCGTCTGTTTGGGCAAGTTTGCTCTAGGCGAAGAGTCTGTACAGATAGGTGACAGGTGGTGAGAATTCTACTCCCAATTCAGTTAGTCCTTACCTGGATGACCCAAGTCGTGCTCAGAAGCAACCTGTTGAAGAAGAGATTCAGACTGTTGCTGCGAGTGAAGAGCTTCCCATCGCCCTACGAAAGAGTGTCAGGTCATGTACTCAACATCCTATTGGTAACTTTGTTTCATATTCTAGACTGAGCAAAGACTACAAATGTTTTGTATCTTCTCTTTCTTTGGCTATGATTCTCAGGAATGTTGCTGAGGCTCAGAGTGATCCCAAGTGGACTTATGCAATGCAAGAAGAGATGAAAGCTCTGAGAAGAAACATGACATGGGAAGTTGTAAAGATTCCTGAGGCGGCTCACTTGGTTGGATCTAAGTGGTCTACACCATCAAGTACAAACCAGATGGAAGTGTTGAAAGATACGAAGCTCGTCTTGTGGCCAAGGGGTTTAGTCAGAAATATGAGATTGATTACTTGGAGACCTTTGCTCCTGTTGCGAAGATGACGACTGTCAGAGTCATTATCTCCTTAGCTGTGATGGAGTGGAAGATGTACCAACTTGATGTCAAGAACGCATTTCTCAATGGAGACCTTGAAGAGGAAGCATATATGTGTATGCCTCTAGGATATGAGGAACTTGAAAAATGTTGCAAACTAAGGAAAGCATTATATGGGCTCAAGCAATCTCCTCGAGCATGGTTTGAACGACTTAGACGTGTCATGAAACAATGTGGATACCATCAAGGGAATGGAGATCATACACTTTTTGTGAAGAGAAATGAGCAAAAGGTTACTAGGTCTGGGACTAGTCTTGTGAAGATGAAATAATTAAGCTAAAGAAACTGTTGGTGATCGAGTTTGATCTCAAGGACCTTGGTAAGTTGAAATATTTCCTTGGCATTGAAATTGCTAGGTCTGGGACTAGTCTTGTGCTAAATCAACGTAAGTACACTCTAGATTTGTTAAAGGAGACTGGGAAACTGGGGTGTAGACCAGCGTCTACTCCTCTAGATGCTGGCCAGAAGCTAAGTCTTAGAGATGGGGAGCCTCTCTGTGAAGAGGCGAAAAGAAGATATCAATGTCTTGTAGGGAAGTTGATTTATCTTACTCTCACTAGACCTGATATTACCTTTGCTGTGAATGTGATGAGTCAGTTCATGCATGCTCCCACAGATGCCCACTTGAAGGTTGTTGACAGGATCTTCTGCTACTTGAAGAGGAATCCTGGCAAAGGTCTTTTGTATGTCGAGCAAGACACTCTTAGGATTGAAGGTTATTCAGATGCAGACTGGGCAAGTTGTATTGACACTAGGAGGTCCACCTCTGGCTATTGAATTTATTTGGGAGGGAATCTCATAGTGTGGAGAAGTAAAAGGCAAGATGTTTGTTCTCGTTTCAGTGCTGAAGCAGAATACAGAGCAGTTGCTATGGGAGTTTCTGAGCTTTTGTGGCTGAAAGTATTGTTGATTGATATTGGTATAAAGGTCGAAGAACCAATGAAGATGCATTGCGATAACAAGTCTGCAATCAACTTGGCCAACAACCCTGTGCTTCATGACAGAACAAAGCATGTTGAGATTGACCGACATTTCATTCGAGAAAGGATTGATGCTAAATATTTAATCTTACCTTACATGAAGTCTGAAGACCAAACCGCTGATGTTCTGACGAAAGCTCTATCTTTGACTTCGTTTGAGAGAAATGTATCCAAGTTGGGCACATTTGATATGTATGCCCAACTTGAGGGGGAGTGTTGACGGATCTTGATGTATGGGTCGGGGTCTGGACCCGATCCAGTGTGTCCTGGTTGGGGCATACTTATACCATTGTAACCCCTAATCTTGTGAGTTAATGAAGTTTTTAAGAGAGAGAGTGTCTGGCGGCTAGTGGGCACCAGATGGCTTTTTCCCTCTAGTTGAGAGTTTTCCAGGTTACATCTGTGTTCGATCTTTGGTTCTTGTGCGTCTATTATTTCTACATGAAGCTATCTCTTTCGAGTCATCATCATATAGATGTACCCTAGGGTTCATAGGAAGAGTTGCAGGTTTAGCTCCTAACATCCCTATGTCCTGTAAAAGATCAAGAACATACTTCCTTTGTGATAACACCACACCTTCCTTACTACGAGCAACTTCAATGCCATGGAAGAACCGCAGCTGGCCAAGATCTTTGGTAACGAAGTGTTTTTGTAGAAATTTCTTTGTTTGAGCTACCTCCTACTCACATTCACCTGTCAAAACAATATCATCAACATACACCACTAGCACAACTATACCTCTCAATCCTTTCTTGATAAACAACGAATAGTCCAGCTGAGACCTCTTAAAGCCACATTCTAACACAACTTCTGAGAATTTGTGAAACCAAGCACGAGGACTTTGTTTCAAGCCATATATAGCTTCCCTCAACCCTCACACCTTACTACACTCCCCCTGACGTTCAAAGCCAGGAGGCTGCTGCATATAAACTGTCTCATCAAGATCCCCATACAAGAAAGTATTTTTGACATCCAACTGATATAAGGGTCAATCATAATGTACAACAACTGACACAATAAGAAGTATGGTGCCCATCCTGGCCACAGGAGAAAAAGTCTCAAAGAAATCGACACCATATGTTTGAGTATACCCTTTTGCGACCAGACGAGCTTTGTAGCGTTCCACTGAGCCATTAGATAAATATTTGATGGTAAAATCCCATTTGGAGCCCACGACATCACACCCAAAAGGGGGATCAACCAATTCCCATGTCCCACGTTGCAGTCGTGTCTCCATCTCATCCTGCATAGCTTGCCGCCACTTTGGGTCAAGTAATGCCTGATGGTGACTAGAAGGAATCAAATGCACTGACAAGGCTGACACATATTGTTGCAAGCTGCTACCAATATTGTGAGTAGAAACAAATTGAGATATAAGATGCAGAGTACACTGTCGTTTGTCTTTGCGCAAGGCAATTGGTAAGTCCAACGATATTTCAGAAGCATCTTGTAGAGGAGGAGCAAGGAGGTCAGGTATACTTACTTTCTGAGAAGCAACTGGTGGACAGTCATGAGCAGAAGCATGTCAGTTGGTGTATACCAGTGGGGGATCATGAAATTTGTTGACACCAGGGGGTGAATCGGTAGCACACAGAATAGACTGCAAGGGAACTGGTGGTATAGGTAAAGAAATAGACATCGACTTGTCTGATAGTGATGAAGTAGACTTGAAATAAGGACGTGACTCAAAGAATGTAACATCCACACTGATGTACTGCTTATGAGTAAGAGAGTCAAAACAGACATAACCCTTTTGGTGTTTTGGAAGACCAATGAAAATACGTTTTATCGATTGTGCCCCAAGTTTGTCCCTACGTGTACTAAGGATGTGAACAAAGCAAGTACACCCAAAGCCTTTGGGTGGAAGGGAAAACAAGGGTCTATCTGGATAGAGAACTTGAATAGGAATTTGATTGCCAATGGACGAGGACAGAAGACGGTTAATTAGGTAACATGCAGTGAGTATGACATCACCCCAAAATTGTGCCAGAACACAACTCTGTATCATGAGAGTACGAGCCATGTCTATAGCTGACGACGTTTACGTTCAACAATACGATTTTGTTGAGAAGTGTGGGGACAAGTAAATTGGGGGCAAATTCCATATTTGGTATAAAATTGCAGCAATGTATTGGATTTGAACTCACAAGCATTATCAGTGCGAATGTTTTTGACAATGGAATTTTGAAGAATACAAATAACTTCAGACCTCTCTTTTAACAAGAACACCCAACTAAGACAAGAAAAAAAGTCAACATTAACAAGGTAATACCTAAACTTGGCTCGGCTTACAACCCGGCTAGGCCCCCAAACATCAACATGAATGAGATAAAAAACTGCATGACTCGACGGACTAATACTGGAAGGAAAACTACTCCTAGTGTGTTTGCCCAATTGACAGGCCTCACACGGGAATGACTCAGACACATAAATATTAGGGAGGACACCACAGAGCTTGGATAATGAAGGATAGCCGAGTCGGAGATGCTACTGATACGGGGTAGGCTTAGATAGAGCTATAGATGCCACACCCTCCACTGGTTCCAACAGAAGGTAAACTCCCTTGTGCTCATGGCCGCCACCAATTATCTTCTCATTTTGCAAGTCCTAAAAAATACATGAATCAGGATCAAATATGGCTCTACATTGCAAATCCTTTGTCAACTGAGTAACAGATAGAAGGTTAGCAGGAAATTCTGGAGCGTATAAAAATTTGGAAAGAAGAGACTTTCACATCTCCAACTCCCATAATAGGAGAAAGTTTCCCATTGGCAAGTCTAACATGTTGAGGTTGTGCAAAACAATGCAATAAGGTAAATGAGTGAGGCTGACTGCAGAAATGTTTCGAAGCCCCAGAATCAATAATCCACATAGTACCTAGTTCACGGAAAGTACTACCGACAGACAAAGAAGAATCCATCACAACCGAGGATACAGTAGCTGACGTCGAGGCAAGGAGAGATCGCTGGGCCATAAGCTGATCATACTCAAACTTGCTCATAGTCACCGTGGAGCTATCAGTAGTCACCAAGGAGCTATCAGGAGTCTCTCCAAGTGATGTAGCAGCTCAGGCAGACCCTAGAGGAATCTGAGAAGAACCTCCCTCTGCCACCTGAGGTACTGAATCCTCTTCCATGGGAACTAGGAGCTGGACGACCATGTTTGTCCCAACATCTATCTTCTAAATGTCCCAATTTGCCACAGTATGTACACTGAAATCTCCCTTTGCCCCCTACACCACGACCTGAGCCTCTTCCCCTTGTAGCATGTCCATGTCCTCCAGACACATCTAAGGCAGCAGCAGGAGACTCACTCTGGGGCTGAGAGAGAGATACGACCAATCTACTAAGTCTGTTATATGCCTCTGCAAGATCTGGAATTTCTGCGCTAGTAAGCATCTGAAATTTAGCTACCTCATATTTAGGGGACAAACCAGCCAAGAACTTTGCCACCATTGTCTGCTCAAAATGAGTCTTGTAACATGCCTAACATGGAGGTCGAAGAGCCTTCAATCGTTCATACGCTGCTTTAACTGAAGCAAAGTATTGAGATAATTCCAAGTCACCTTGTTGCAGTTTGAGTAACTCCTCAACTTGTAAAATTTTTGAAACATTCTTGTTATGAGAGTAGGTCTGTCTCAAAAAAGTCCACATGTGTTTAGCAGTTGTATAGTAAGCAAGAGTAGGAGCAATTTCAGATTGCACACTGTTCATAATCCACGACATAACAATACTATTATCTTCTTTCCATGTGGCATACTTTCCTGTTTTAACATTTGGTTCATCTTCTTCAATGATATGGTCTTTCCGATGTCCTACTACAGACATCATGAACATACGCGACCAAATTTCATAGTTGTGACCATCTAATTTCACAGTCGAACCATAAAAGAATGGATTCCCGACAACTTTGTATTCAGTAGGAGACTCTATCTTAGGGCTGTCTGTCATATTAGATTGTTGTTCCAGATCCATTGTGAGATACAAAGAACTGAACCACACAATCTGACTATAATACGCAGCAGTAAGTAGACTATGCAGCAGCCTTGATCATCAAGTACACCATGCAGCAGTAAACAGAATATGCAGCAGCAGTGAGCAGTAGGTAGAAGACGCAGCAGTAGTCAAAGCAGTAAACAGTAGATAAAAAGATTTCTGCTGAAAATAAAATCTCACTTTATAACGTAGAGAACTGGTTCACGACAGACAAGAAGCAGGTAATTGTAGGTATGTTTTTCCATGCCTTGTTTAACTCCACATGTATCAGTCCTAACATCCACGCCACGCCACAACTTGAAGACTGATCATATATTCCACATACATGGTAAAAATCACTTTTAACCCTAGTCACATGGGTACGGGGTTGGGTACGGCAGGAAAATATAAAAAATAAAAAAAATCAAAAAAATCTAAAAAAAATCAGAAAAAATCAGGAAAAATCAGAAAAAACTAGTAAAAATCAGAAAAATTCAAGAAAAATGTATTTAAAGGAACACCCTTAGCATTTTGTTATTGTTTAAAATTTTTTGATATATATATATATATATATGTCTGTGTGTACGGCCGTACCCCCGTACCCACGTTTTTTGAAAATGGTCCGTACCCATACCAATACCGGTACCCGTACCCGCACCCGTACCCGTACCTATGTGACATAGCTTTTAACACTTACTATTGTTCCCACGCTTAGCAGAAGTTACCAGCGACAAGAAAGAGGACTCTGCTGTTCCCACATTTAGCAGAAGTTACCAGCGACAGTGAAGAATACTATGTTGTTCCCATGTTTATCTGATTTTGCAACCACGTCCACTTGCTGCAACCACGTCCACTTTAACAAGACATCGATCTAGGGTTTTCATCTTTTTTTAAGAAAACCCTAGATCGAGCGCCAATATGCACGATCCACAAATTTGACCCACAAAATCTCCAACGATAACAGAAGATGAGGAAGATGATGGTTAAGATGACGAGGGAGAGAAATAGGTGTCAATCCCAAGAAGGGTTGGGCTTTGATACCATGTTGCTGGAAGCAAGACGAGAGAGAGAGGAGAAGAGGAAGATCAGAGAGAGAGGAGAAGAGGAAGACGAGGGAGAGAGTAGAAGAGGTTGAGAGAAAGTTCTATTCGTTGTTCAATAGACTGCCCTATTCTCACGTTAAATGAGAATTAGGGTAAGATAACAAAATTACAAGATCAGTCCACTACTGTGAGGATTATTTGTAAAGAGTTGTTCCTAAAACTCTTAAATATTTAAAAAACCACCTAACACAAATATTATTCAACAGTACCCGTTCCAATCGCAAGCCCAAATTTAACATCTATATACACATGAAACCAATATTCTTTCCAAATCTTCATTTAACTAAATTCCATCAGATAAAATGGTCGACTAAGGCCATTATAGGCATGAATTGAGCTGGGAAGCCACTCCTTCCATCGTGTTCTTAACTTCTTTCCCATTCAAATTCCAGTTTTTTTATACTCCTCTAGTGACCACTTGGCTATGCACAAGGATCTTATTACTTAGTCGATTGCACATGTTGTTGAGTGCTAAACTGTGTTCTATGTGTCAAGGTTAGAAGATATGGGAAAATCACCTCACAAACATAATGCTGCATTTTTTCTGTAATCAATCTGGTGATTTAGGGCAATGTCTGTGTTACATAAGATGGCTCTTATTAGTCCCAGATTTGAACTTGACTTAGTTTCCTAACTATTTTTCCTTTTTCCAACTGGAATAACTTTTTGTCTTATTATGCCTTTGCTGGGACAGAGCACTGCACGTGAAGTAAAGCGTCTGGACTCCATAACCAGATCTCCTGTCTATGCTCAATTTGGAGAAGCATTGAATGGCTTGTCGACAATACGTGCATACAAGGCATATGACAGGATGGCTAAGATAAATGGGAAATCGATGGACAACAATGTGAGATTTACACTTGTTAACATGAGTGCAAACAGATGGGTTTCAATTCGGTTGGAAACATTGGGAGGACTTATGATATGGTTAACTGCAACTTTTGCAGTCATGCAAAACCAACGTGCGAGCAATCAGCAGGCATTTGCATCAAGCATGGGTCTGCTTCTTACTTATGCTTTAAACATAACAAGCTTGTTAACATCAGTTCTGAGATTGGCGAGTATGGCAGAGAACAGTTTAAATGCTGTTGAGAGGGTTGGAACATATATAGACTTGCCTTCAGAAGCTCCTTCTGTTGTTGAAAGCAACCGTCCTCCACCTGGCTGGCCTGCATTAGGAACTATAAAGTTTGAGGATGTTGTCCTGAGATACAGACCTGAGCTTCCGCCTGTTTTGCATGGCTTATCATTTACAGTTCTACAAAGTGAGAAAGTCGGAATTGTTGGAAGAACTGGAGCAGGAAAATCTAGCATGCTAAATGCTCTATTTCGTATTGTAGAGCTGGAGCAAGGGAGAATCTATATTGATGAGTATGATGTTGCCAAATTTGGCCTTGAAGACCTAAGGAAAACCCTTGGAATAATACCCCAGTCGCCTGTTCTTTTCTCAGGTATGTCCATTCATTAATGCAGGGTCTGTTACTAGTGCTGAAATAAATAACCTTCATGGCAAAGAGGAAGGTTGGACTACAAATGAAATACTGCATGTTATTAAGTGGCATTCACGTGCAGCTGTTCAGATTTAAAGACTAATTAAAATTTGAAACTGCTCTATCTACATCGATTATATATAATCCTCTATAGAGTAAAAGATGTGTAAGTGAAAGAGTATCTGATACTGGAAGTACTTCTGTCTTGTATATGTTTTATGCAGTGATGAATGGGATGCACAAAAAAGTTTTATCCTTGATCATGCAAAATTGTTTTATCTTCATTAATCATTTTCTAAAGAAAGGTTATTGTTATTCATAAAAAGAAAGTATTGCTGCTCTGGATATAATAAGGAGTTTTGACTGTTGGTTATGACTGGGATGTTCTTAATTATCTATTTCTTTTGGGTCTCTCGATCACAAACTATCTTTTATAAAATCAGACTGTTCACAAGTTTGTGCTTTTTCTTGTTTTCCTTGCTATTAGGAACGGTTAGGTTCAACCTTGACCCTTTTAATGAGCACAATGATGCTGATCTTTGGGAGTCCTTAGAGAGAGCACACTTGAAGGATGTAATCAGAAGAAACCCTTTGGGCCTTGATGCTGAGGTACAATCTGGAATCAATTGCTGTCATCAGCCTTAAATTGCTGGGAACAGTAACATTTTTGAAAATCTGGGGTTACAATATATTGTAATGTCCTGAATCTCCTGATAACCTGTTCCTGTTGCTTAATTCACTGTAACTTGGTATGATATATTCCTTTTCAGAATTTTATCAACTCTCAGGGAAAAAGGGTAAATAGTTACAGCAATAATACTGTCACTTTTTTTTCCTAACAAATGTTAAAAGTGGTAAATTAGATTTCATCACCATTCTGGAAATGGGGTATTTATTTGTCTGTTAAAGGTTTCTGAGGCGGGGGAAAACTTTAGCGTGGGCCAAAGGCAATTGCTTAGTCTTGCACGAGCGCTGCTGAGAAGATCAAAGATTCTTGTTCTTGATGAGGCAACAGCAGCAGTTGATGTTGGAACTGACGCTTTGATTCAGAAAACTATCAGGGAAGAATTTAGATCTTGCACAATGCTCATCATTGCACATCGTTTGAATACGATTATCGACTGTGATCGTGTTCTTCTGCTTAATGCTGGCCAGGTATGCATTGATTTCAGACTATCATATTACTCACAGTGGGTACAAGGTCTTGCGAGTCAATCAGAATGTTTACTTCCATTCATTTTTTTTAATTCAACAGTTACTAGTATCATTTTAACATGACTTTAACTATTTGATGACCTTATTTTTTACGAAATAATTCTAATAAATCCATTCTTTCTCCTTGTTAATTTATGATGTGCTTTTCAAAAGATCTTTATAAATCATTTGCTAAATGGTTGTGCAATTGCTTATAAGATATATGCTGTCAAAAACCTTCATGGTGGTGGTCTTCTAATTGAGCGAGGAATCAAAATTGAATTGTAGATAGTCAAAAACAGCATAGTAGTAGTATCTTTCTTGGTTCAACCGGTGGAGATTTCAATAATTTATTTATCCTCTGAAGTATGTTTCTTGGTTCCACTCTCCTTCTCTTCATTATGTTGACTCTTATTGTTGTTCTTAGAGTTAATACTAGCAATTTGCTTTGACATGTCCCTTCTTGTTACAAATGAAACAAGTAGGAACTATCCTTTGCCTCAATGCATTAGGCGACATAATAGGAGTAGGCAAGAGTCCTGTTCCTCCTCTTCCATGATTTTTGTAACCACGTTGTCCTCCTCTATAAGATATAGTAGTCTTGAGAGCCACTCTTAGAAGACTCTTGCCTCAGAAAAATCCTTCAATGTTAGTTGATGCTAAATCAATTTAACTCACAGTGCCTCATACTAGGGTAACTCTGACAAACTAGTCAAAGTAGTAACCAACATATTATAATCTGGCCTAAGTGCACCTGCACCTTTTTGACATCATTAATGGGAGAACCTGCAAGAGCCAACTGATCTTTAATCAGCTTCATCTTGTTGAGATATTCTAATATTCACATTGTTCCCTTTCTCTCCATCTGAAACTCCCTTTTTGAGAACATAATTTTTGCCTATGGGGCCTGTTAATATGCCTTCATATGCATATCCAAGAGCTCAATGGCTGAACAAAACTCATTGACCTCAACAAGAACCTTTTGTGATAGGATTGATGTGATGTAACACAAGACACTAATCCTTCCTCTCCCATGCCTCATAGTCTGAGATTTCTAACCTGTACCTTGGAAACTGTATTTTTCTCATATTTTTCCTCTTGATGAAGAAACTTTGGTAGCACTAATGTTGTGACACTCCAACGTCATGCACAACTAAACACAAAAAGGAAATAGATACAGAGGATTTTTTTTTATGGGGTCACTATGAGTCTATGACCCAGCGGAAGCGGAACAATTACACACCTACGTAGTTGGCATCGGCCCGATCTGTCTATTGCATACAGATAACTTTCTTGTGTACTTAGCGTGCAGCACGTTCTGTCCTAGCAGTTAATGTTTCTAATGAAACTCCTATTATTAAAAACATTAACTTTATACATGTCGGAGAGCCACGTCTCTCAAGTCTAAGTCTCAGACAACCAAAAAGCTGTTCAAATGTGTATAAACAAAAGTCCTTAGGGGAAATGTATATGACATTGTTGCATTTCTTCCCAGCAATCCTTTATCCTTCCAACTGCCCAATCAAAGAGCGCATCATCCGTTACATAGTGAGAACTTAATGAAGGCAAATAGTCATAGTATTGGCATAACCTCTGAGTACAACAAAAATTGTAACAGGATCTCCGATATATCGTTTTAGTTAAAGTTTATGTATTGTATTGTTGACTATTAAAATAATAATGAGTGATCATTACTGCAGGCAAGCTCACTCCAACACTGGTGATAATACTTGAATCATAGTTCAAAAGATTCAATAATTTTGGTTTGTTGATTTCTTCAGCATTCCAGTGTATCAGACTCAAATCTAATTTGTTGATATGTTACGATATGGGGTACAGGTCTGCCTGTCCGATATGCAATAAAACGTTGGATGATAATCTAGTATCATATAGTAACAAGGAAAGGTTGTAGCCAAATCCGGTGTTGAGGCAGAATGTAGATCCCTGGCCATTGCTACA
Source organism: Nymphaea thermarum (assembly GCA_011799765.1). Classification (NCBI taxonomy): domain Eukaryota; kingdom Viridiplantae; phylum Streptophyta; class Magnoliopsida; order Nymphaeales; family Nymphaeaceae; genus Nymphaea; species Nymphaea thermarum. The sequence continues at coordinate 42,061 of JAANDH010000439.1, forward strand.
GCTGAAGCTACTTGTGTTCATAACTTATTGACTAGTAGGCAAAGATGCTGAAAAGATTGCTTGCTCGATTCTACTATGTGATAACTGAAATGCTATGAACATGTCATTCAAATCCTATTCACCACAGTCAAGCAATGGATATTGATTGATCTAAATTGTTGATGAGAAATTGGGTCTGAGTTTGTTAAGATTGCGAGCAGATTGCAAATTTATTCACCAAAGACCAAGGATAGGTACTGAATAGTTAGAGGCAAGTTGTTTGTGGTCTATGTCAGGTACAACCTGAAGGAGAGTGAAAGATGGGTATTGATGTTTTTTATCTTGGTTCTCTCAAATTATTCATATTGTATTTTAGCATAGGTGCATGTGACTAATGTTAGTTCCGTAATTTTGTAATTAATTAATGTATTATTATGACCGTTTTAAGCTGTGTTATTATGACCAAATACAATTAGGACATACCCAAGGAGGTGTGGCTTCCATCATACTGCTGAAAGGATTCCTCTTCTCTCCATCTTCTTGTCTTCTCGTAGAACAAACCTGGGCATCAAGATCAGACATGCTCCAGATCCACCTGGTTTTAAAACCTTGTGCTCTAGTGTTTATAGCCATGCCCAGGCAAGTGCCTAATGGGTGGCAATAAGATATTTTAGACAACAAAAGAAAATTAGAAACTTCATTAATCACAATTGTGCGTGTTCTTTACAAATACAAATATGTGTATGTTTGGGTTTGTATGTGTGTTCCATTTTGTGCTTGCAACTTTGTTGAAGAAGGGAAGAGCAGGCTGTAGAATCCCACAGATGATTGGAAAGCAGTAGCCACAAAGTTGGAATGTTCAATTCCTCTTATATATATATCACTGGTGGAGTCATAAAAGTTTTGGCTCAGGGGCACTAATTCAGAAAATGTTGACCCTTCAAATACATTGTGAATTACTAAGAGGATCATATATAAATAAGTAAATGATTGAGGGGCACTAATATATAGAATACGCAACAGTAAATAGACTGATTTTTGTGGGCCTGTCTTGAAACTGCCTACATGAACCCACATGTGGCTCTGCTCCTCACATATATACTGTTTTTAGGCGCTGTCAAGGTTATATGTTCTAAGCAGAACTTTGGGGGCCTGGTGCCTAAGCATTAAGTGGCACTTTTGACAACTTAAAACACAAGAACAACTTTTCTTCCTATGGAGGCAGGTGCCCATTATGAATTTTTTGTCCTTAAGAACATTATGAATTTTTTGTCCTTAAGAACAAGTCCCACAATACCATTTGTCTGGTAAGAACATTATGAATTTTTTGTCCTTAAGAACAAGTCCCACAATACTATTTGTCTGGCAACATTGGGTATGTCTGTATATAATTTCATGTATTGTGATGTCTAATTGTAATTAAATGCTCTGCAGGTTTTGGAGTTCGACACACCTGAGAATCTTTTATCTAATGAAAGCAGTGCCTTTTCCAAGATGGTTCAAAGCACTGGAGCTGCAAATGCACAATATTTGAAGGTATCTGTCTCAAAGTTCCTAATTAATGCTTCAAGTTGGTGATCCTTATGTTTATCATCCTCCCATCTGTTCTACTGATTTGGTCTTGTTTTTTATTTTGATGGTTTAATTTTTCTCCATCTTATGTCATCATGAAATGGTGAATCATGTCTTGCACTTGTATTTGATGCTTGCTTCACCTTGACTTGTTTGGCTTGGTACTGGCTTTTCTACCCTTTTTATGAATCAACAGAAGCTGTTATGATACTCTTGTAACTTGGCAAAGATATCTATGATGCAGAGTATTGTTTTGGGTGATCCTGAAAATAGATCAGGAGGTACCAAGCAATTGGATAAGAAGAGAAGATGGATGGCCTCTTCACGTTGGGCAGCTGCTGCACAATATGCTCTTTCTATCAGCCTCACTTCTTCACATAATGATCTCCAACAGATGCTGGAGATTGAGGAAGAAGATAGCATCGTCAGGAGGACCAGGGATGCTGTAATTACTTTGCAACGTGTTCTGCAAGGGAAGCATGATAGTGACATCGAAGAGACATTAAACCAATATCAGGTCCCAAGAGATAGATGGTGGTCCACATTATACAAAGTAGTTGAAGGTATTGTAAATTAGTGCCTTTTTGTCATTTGAAATGGGCATGCCTTTGAAATAGGATTTCTTACTCACTTGTTTCTGAAAATAGCTGTGGCTACGCTTCCCTATTTGTTTGTCTTATTCCAACACAAGTTTTGCTCTCCCATTGCTGTGTATTGAAGCACCTACTTTTGAATCTTAAAGTCCTTTGTTTTCCACGTGGTTTTTGCTGCTGGTATCTTGCTTATTGGTAAGTTTTGCTTTCCCATTGCTGAGTATTGAAGAACCTACTTTTGAATCTGAAAGTCCTCTATTTTTCGTGGGGTTTGTTGCTGCAAGTATCTCACTTATTGGTTTTTAATTCCCCCATCAATCACATACTCATGCATTTCAATATTGGTGGACTTTTTTGCCAAAGCTGTTTTCACCAAAGTTTCAACTAAGCAAAAATGTGTCTAGTCACTGTAATGAGGAGTGTTAGGAATGCTATATATATATATATATATATATATATATATATATATATATATATATATAGAGAGAGAGAGAGAGAGAGAGAGAGAGAGGAGTTAAAATCAGCCAGCTGCCAGATGTAGTCGGATAACAAAATATTTGTGAACCAATGCTAATATTATCGTAAAAGGGAAGCACTAGCAACAGTTTATGGTAGAGCGATAGTTTTTGGTGTTTTTAATATGTGTGTGTGTGTAGTGTGTGTGTGTGTGTGTGTGTGTGTATAGAGAGAGAGAGAGAGGGAGAGAGGGAGAGTTGTCAAAATCACCCAGCTGCTGGATATAGCTGGATGACAAAATATTTGAGAACCATCGCTAAAAATTTCATACAAAGGAAGCACTAGCAACAGTTTATAACTTTATGGTATACCAATGGTTTTTGGTGTTTTTAATGATGGTTTATAGTAAATTTAGCCATGGTTTTTAAATATTTAGATATCTTGCATCATCTGGCAGCTGGCATATTTCAATTTTCGTGTGTGTGTGTGTGTGTACATGTGTATAAATTGCAAACAGCGTGGCTGGATGTTCGTTTTTTTATTTTATATTGCTAAGAACCATCACAAAAGGTGTATTTTGTTGCTAAAAACCGTGGCCAAGCCAATAAGCCATTGCATCTTCAATCTTAAAAAAAGACCATCAAGTCACAGAGGTAGCTGGTTGTTTCCAAGGGAGAGAGAGAGGGGACATAGAGATATACTATTGTCTAATTTTTTATGAATATGCACACGCAGAACACACAGAAAAGAGAGAGAAAGAGTGTGTGTAGACACACATGCATGCACATAACCATTAAGGCCCTTGAAGTTATACTATAATGATTCAAAAATTACTAGACCTGGGCTGGTGACACGCGTGCTCCTCAGCCAAAAAATCATGGCTTCGCCACTGCTGCACACTCAAGTCAGTTGTAAGTTGTGCGCACTGCAGCTGTTGATCTTGTATGTACACACACACATTCACATCACCAGTCAAGTGTCTTTTTGAAAAATTGCAAACACACGTCTATGTGACTGCTGCTGCACTGGCTGTTGGGACTTTCTCAACTGCTATTTTCCCCTGCTTAAAGTTATACGTATTTGGGGCCTTGCACCCCTTTGTAAGGGTGCTCTTTGCAACACTAAGTGTAATGGAAGTTAGTTTTTAATTGGCCTGTCCTGCTTCACTAAAAAATTGTGATCCTTGTGTTTGACCATAATTGTTACTTTGTAGCTTATATGGGCATCGTGCTTTATTTTCAAGCCATTTTGTATTAGCTTGAGGCTTGTATCTTGTTCTAATATGAACCATTGTCACAGCTTTCATTTTCGGGTTTATATTGGTTTTCTTAAGTATTAATCAAAAAATTCTTTTTCCTGAAAATCATCGAGAACTCATAACATGTAAAATAGGAAATGTGTGACATTATGAGTTCTGTACTAACTTAATTACAAAATGAGAATTCAGAACTGTTAGTAAAATGTTAAAGGAAACTAAAAGGAGTTTGCCCTTTTCTCAAACCTCATGAAAAGCTCACAAAAATGTCTCATCCACCTTGGCAAATATTTTTGAAATGTCAAGATTTTCGCATTATTTTCTTCATGTTTTAGATTTAAGCATGATATTTTGAGGGAAAAAAAAACTGCTCTTGTTGATAAATGATCTGGGACAAAGCGAAAATGCTATTGCCTGCTTCTGCTGATTTAGTTTGAACTTATTGATTGCAGGTTTGGCAGTGATGAGTCGCTTGTCTCGAAGCCGGGTTCTGCAGCCTGATGATTTTGACGACCAAAACATCAATTGGGATCATCTTGAGATGTGACGAAGTACCGAATAATTGTCCTTTTAGTTTTCATCAGTTGAGCCAAACGCTTAGCTGCACTGTTGGAAGAGCATCTGTATGCGTTCACATATAAATTTCAAGTTGGTGATGGTTGTAATGATGATGGTGAACGGCTGTTGATATCATTGTTAGTGTCATTGAAAGAGAATAGGGATAGAAATGCCATTTATACAGTTACCTTCTAATCAGCATTCAGGTGCCATGTATGAGGGCTTTCTTGTGAACCTTTGCATTTATCAGATATCATCAATCCATATGCAGACAGATACCCTTTTATTGTAGGGAAAAGAAAAAAAAGGGGGTCACTTTGATCTTGTGGACTATTGGATGTTGGCTCTCTCTGGCATTTTTCTTCGGTAGTGAGGAAGCCCATCCTAAACTTTAAGCTGCGGGCCATGTCCTTTATGTTATTTTGCTTATTCACTTTGTAGCCGTGCATAGGCAGATACAACAAAGATAAATATGTGAAGCGCTAATATCTGTTTGCTTTCTTATTCTTGGGAGGCCAAAATGAAACAAATGGTGTGGAGCAAAATTAATACTGGAAATGTTCCTAAATATTTGGTTGACACTGAGGATCTTTGGAGGCAACGGATGTTAATTGAAAAAAGAGAAGGCCATGGACAATGACTTGTATCTTCGGGATGAATTTCAGGCCTTGTGCAGAACGGAGGCATTTTGGAAAACTGAGTTCCGTTTAACATGGACTCAGCAGCATGCCAACGCTTGGTTTTCTCGCTAGAGGTTGAGATGGAAACTAAATTTGTCGTAAGATACTCTTGAAGATGTTGCATAATTTTACTGAGCTGTTAGGAAGACAGTTATCCTGACCATAGGCTTCTAAATGTTGTTGAAGAAATGTCACAATGGAGGTGATGTTTTTACTGTCGAATTTCTTTCTTTCAACATCACAATAATAATAGGACAAATAATTCATTTATACACCAAAGACATTTTATACAAAAATGATTTTACATGGTTATCAATGATCTTTATGATAAAAATGTTTTTAAAATAAAACATTGATGTCTAAATAAAATATGACGCTACAACATGACTATAAACAAAAATTCTTTAAGTAGGATGTTAGTTGAGCCATTTGATCAACTTATTATCAAGGGTCCGTGAATACCTAAAAAATGAAAACAAGAGAAGGTTGAGCATTTGCAATATGACGTCAAACTAGATAAATCTTTAACCCTAAGGTTCAAATTTGGAAACAAACATTCAAAAGAAACAAGATCTATTTCATATAACGAAGTATGCTTGCATTCTCTTAAACTAGCATTGTAGTCCTTTTATAGTTCATAATATACAGGGATTTAACCAATCATAACAACAAACACACTTTATTAATCACCTTCGATTCATTCATTTAATTTACAGTTCTTGTGAGTACAAATACAGAGACATGGACACCATGAGCAACCTTAAGTTGGGAGATTATTCATATGGTAGTTCAAAACACTATAGATCTGTATACATTGCAACGGTAGAGCAATCTACCAATGAAAAGTGCACTCTAAGCACTTCGAGCAGGCAAGACCAATGGCAAGGGCAGGATGTATCCCTAACGTATTATCATAACCCACTGACTTCAAATCAACTAATTTTTCTTAATTATCAATATCGAGACACATTCACATTAAGATTGGCTAGCACACGAAGGTAGTTTACTCTCTAAGTGTATCCAAACCTCCTAGCCAAACTACACAAAGGACCACTTTACTGTTTAGTCCATTCAAACACAACATTTCACAGTTGCAATGCAAACAAAGGTCACATAACAATCAATCCCTATGAAAATTTGGCTGAATCATAAGAAGTTGTTCCAATGTATGGTTGGCTCGTAGTTGTCTTAAGCAAATAATGCTAGAATATTCATTAATGCACAATCGGAGTCAATGATGTACTCAAATCAATACCCATCCTAAGTGGTCTTAAGCAGTTACAATTGTAGTATGCATATGTCATCACATATAATTAATGACAATCAAAAGTCTCACACATTTACTTATCTGTCATGACAACAAGCCAATTCATACAAAAACATAATCTTAGGATCCATTGGTCCTAAAGTCTACACTTGAGAAGACAACATACAATTCATATTTGGTCTCAAGTAGGGATTTGCTTGAAATGTTGTCCTCCTTAATCACAAGGATCACCTTGAGCGTAGATCCTGTCTTCCGATCAGGGTATACTCGATGCTTCTAATCCACCTACAAAAACACAAATCAATAAGCGCTCCATCCACTTCACTATAAAAATCTATTTAGATAGGAAATAAGACTGTCAAGTCGAAGGTTGTCGATTATAAAAATTGTCGAGAGTTTAATCTATCTTAGGACATCTCTTTAAACTCTTTTACACTTATAAGGTATTGGCATACCGATCTAAACCCCAAGTCTCACATTCAGCCCATCAGTTCACACCTTTCACTTGCTACATCCAAGCGACAATTGGAACCACTTAATTGGGGTCTCTAGGTGTGAATCTGCCCCAATTACACCTCTACATGCCAAATCAAATAGTTAAGACACTTGTTCTAGATGGTTAATGCCCTATTGAAGCATTATCATTGTCATTATGTTCTCCATTAACCATCTGATGATGACTCAACCTCAATTCACTAGCAAAAGCATAAAATCTAGAATCAATCGGAGAAGAACATTTCATTCGCACCCTAGTGCATATCTGAATCCTAATACCTTTTACATCTCGTCTTTTCTCAAGCCCTAGATTTAACATGTAAGTCTACATAAATTCTTTCCCCCCGGCAGCCACTCTAAATGTTCGGCCAACCACCAAAAGCCGATGTCATTCTATTGCTATCGCCCCCAAAGTACGATTGCATAGATGACTTTTCACGGTGTACTTTTGTTTATCTGTTGAAAGACCGTAGCGAAGTGCCTCATATTATAGAAACCTTCATCCTCATTGTGGAAAACTAGTATGGTGGGTCTGTCAAGACATTCCGGTCTGATAATGCTTGGGAGTATATGTGTCTAACTGTCGAGGAATTCCTTCGAAAGAGGGGGATTGTGACGCTAGTGTTTTTGTGTAGGTCGGATCGGGTCAGGGTCCAGACCCGGACCCAACCTTCACTCGTAAGGAGCCCGCGTGAGGCCCTTCTCCCTCGCCTTTCCCCTTTTCCCCCTTCGACATTCTCCTGGTGGTCGCCCGTGCCAGCACAGTGAAGAAGAGGCGGTGAGGTGTGCAGCGACGACGACGACGGTGGGAGCGGCGGCGGCGACGGTGGCGGCGGCGACGGCAGCAGCTCGAGGGTAAGCCCCTCTCTCATCCTCTATGTCTACCTCTCCTCCTCCTCCCTGCGCAGACTTCTCTCCTCTCCCACCGTCCGAACTTCCCCTCTCTGGCCGTCTCTCTCTCTCTCTCGCTTGCGCTCTCTCTTCTCTGTCTGATTCCCTTTGTCAGCAGCTCTCTCTCTCTTCTCTCACCCCCACTGCCGTTTTTCCCCTTTGACCGAACCTCCCTCTCTCTGTCTTTCCTTGCCTCACCTGCTCTAAGCGAGCCCTTTTTTCCATTGTTCTATCCGATTTCCCCCCTATATCCCCAACTGTGCACTTGTCTTCATTAATTTTATCGTTGTTGATCGATTTTCAGTTTGAGGGACGGGTTCATTTCTTCATAGCAGCGACAAAGGGTGTTGGAGGTGGAGGCTTGGCACAATTGTTGCCGTTTGGGGATCGTTTGGGCGCTTGAGGTCGCTGTTGGAGGCACTGTAGCAGTTTGGATTCTTGATTTTGGGTGAGCAAGACCTAATCAAGCCCAAATTATGGAACAATACCTTTTAGAACATGTATAATTATTGTTTAAGCATGCTAGAAGTTTGAATTGATGTATTAGGACACGTGTTAGCGATTTTTTGCTTTTAGGAGAAGAGTGATTATGTTGGAAAGCGTTGATTCGTGCCTACAATGATTATTTAAGCATGATGAGTTGAGTTTCGAAGTAGTAGGGAAGATTTAGAATCGTCTTAGGGAGCTCTTAGCGCACGCTTTTGTGAACAGGTGAAGCATGAAGTTAATTAGGGAAAAATATACGTATTTAGATGTGATTTTGGGGTTGAGGTTTTAATGAAAGAACGTTATTGAGGAAGAAATTAGTGATGGATTGATGGCTTTGAGTTTTGACATATGTTGGTACGGCTAGAAGTTGGGAAGTGGCCTATTAGAGGGTTTGTGGGTCGACACTACCCGTCGACACCCTCATGAGGCGATGACACGTGCCTCAAGGATTTTGTTTTGTATTTGTTTGAATTGTTTAGGTATCTAGTAGGAATCTTATCTTTTGTTTATGTTTGCAGGTACCCCGGGCACGTCCCGTCGACCTTGAGTTCGAAACTCGAGGAATTTTGAAGAGTTTTGTGAGCGCGCCACAGGTATGGCGACATTCCAGGCAAATCCATGCCTGAGCAAATGTGTGATTGTGTTCTCCTAGGATCATGGGATCCTAGGATTGTAATGTGAAATGATTGAATGTCTTGTGAATGAGTATATGTATGTTTGCATGATGATATGAATGGTTTTGAAAGGTTATTAGTAGTCTGTTTTGAAAATACTACGCATTTGCATATGCATGATAGAATTGATATCTGTTTAGGACAGATGAGGCGGGATATCGAGTCGAGTGTCTCCTCGACCCCAATTATGCATTAGAAAGCATCATAGAATGATAACTGCATAGGACAGCTACGAGCCAACCGCAGATCGAGACTACTCTATGTGGATTGGCTAAGTTTTTCAAAGATGTGATTGATGTGATTGATGTGAAGATTGATGTGATGATTGATATGAATGTGTATGTTGTCACATGTGCGTTGCCATGGGCAATGATGCAAATGGATGAAATAGAGGGCAGTTGTACCCGTACTGTATGACGACTAGCAATGACTGTTACTGTATGTATAGACCTCGTGTGGAGGCAATTGGAGGTGTGGGTGCACTCGTAGAGTGTACCAACCTCACGAGCTAGCCAGTCAGTTTGTGAATGTCTTAATCTAATGATAATAATGAATGATTAAAATATGAGAGGCCAGTGGGATGTGGTTATGTGTTTGGGGAGACGTCCCGCTTTTGCCACTGCTCTCGCCTGTTCGGAGCACAGGCGGTGCAAGGTCACAGGGTACTGTTGTGTGTTGTTCTTGGAGCGTGGGCTCCCGCCTTCCCAACCTGGGTGTCCTAGGAAAGACTGAGTATCTCTCCTTGGAATTCACACATCCAGAGTTGAGTGCTCTACCGCTGCAGCGGATGATATGGATCCATACTGTTATGGGCCACCACGAGGGTTGTCTCTCGGCCATAGGCCGCCCATGGTGTGCACGTGCCTGTGTTTGCACCCACAGGAACTGATAACTCACTAAAGTTAATGAAATGTAATGTATATGATTGAATGTATAGGATTGATGTGCATGTAAATGATATGAATGCAAGTGTTATGTTAAGCAAGCTTTGCATGAGATTGAAATTGTGTTAGTGCGGCTATTAAGTGGCCTTTACGTGTCATACTGTGACACGACATGATGATAGATGATTTTGATATTGTTCTCTTATTTGGGCCCTACATGAAAAGGTTTGGTATTTTCCTGGCTTGTTGCCATACTGCGAAGGCTTTGCCTTCAGTTGTTTTCTTTTTCAGGTTTTGGCGGACCCGGGGCAGCAGGTTGAGCAGATGGCTTTACTCACGTCCTACTGAGGAGGTTTTGGGTTTTGTCTTCTTGTTTAGTGTCGGCGCGTCTTGGGTTATTTGTGTTGATGTCTTGTTTTTGTTAGACATCAATCATATAGTTGGGGCATTTTTTGTTGTACACATAGATGTGGTTTTGTATGACACAAAATAGTCATATGAATGAAAGTTCGCCCCATTGTTTTGAATTGTTTGGCTCATCGTCTTTTTGAATTGTTGTGTAGTCACGCCTCGATGCTTTATGTTTAGAAAAAAAAAAAAATGTTTGAGTGTTAAAAGGTCGGGGTGTGACAGAAATTGTTCATGAAACATCATGTAGTTATACACCCCCTCAAAATGGAGTTATTTTGTAATTACATTTAAACTTGTGCTCATAAACAAAAACATACAATTGCTACTAACTACTAAAAGTATTTATTCTTAGATTCAATGCAAAGGAGACGTAAATTCAAATAGAATCTTGCTCCTTACTGACCACTTTGGCAGCAAAATAATGGAAATTTGCAGAGCTTCTCGTAGAAAACTCTTTGGAAAAGATGGACAGTGTGATATGCACAGTTAATTATGAAAGCTATTACTACAAAAGAACAAGCACTACAAGAATATTTACTAACTGCAGAGATAACTACATCAGCAACAGAGGAGGGCTGGTAGGTGCTACTTTGCAGTTGCAGGAACATGGGAAAATAAAGTGGCAAGGAAATTTTAGACAATAATGACCAATTAAGAAACGTTGAAGCTAAAAATGCTTCTCCACTCTAAGATATTCATAGGAATGAGATAGTAGAATTACTGCATGTAGCAGATCTTCTTTAGGAAAGATACAGACCGAAATGAAAAGGTAGAATAGCCAAGCAGCAGCCTTTCCCCTCTTCCCCCAATTACAAGCTTCCTTTTGGGTTACAAATAATGCCAGATGTTATTACCATGAACTCAGCCACAAGAAACGACCGAAATGTGAGCCAATTGGTCTGCTGGTGGCCTGCAAATGAAAAACGACAGTGGGAAGAGGGCAAGATTGCTTGAGAATTTGAGATATCAAAACGTTAATACAACATATGTCTTGCTAAGACCTTTGCTTCACAAACACCTACAATGGAGAAGCAGCCGTAAGACAGGGACATACCTGTGGAACAGGCATATTGCATCCTCAACAGGGCGAGGGGCAGCTTCAATCCACTGCACATTTGAAGGAGGCAAGAGGTTGAGGGAGGGTGAAGAAGCGTGAGGGGCAAGGAAGACAAGAAGGGGCTATAGGGCGAGGGCAAAAACCCTAGTTACTTGAACGCCGTTGCCTAGGAGCCGCTGGAAGACTCCCTGCATAGGATCTGCTCGAGGACGCCCATTGAGAAGCTGCAAGCGATGCTGCGGCGGTCGCTCTCCAGCGGAGACAAAGGAGAAGGAGAGAAGCAGAAATGGCTAGGGCAGCTCGGGCGATGGAGGAGAAGGAGAGAAACAATAATAGGGCAGCTCGGGGGCAGTGACGAGGGTGGAGATGAAGGTGAAAGTCAGCTCGGTGGCAGAGAAGAGGAGAAAGGCAGGGGAGATGGGGGCGAAGGTGGAGGAGAAGGAGATGGCATCGAGGGCTCGGGGTTGGGGTCGAGGTCATCTGGGGCGGGAGAGGAAGTTTCTGTCTTGTCTGTTCTGAGGGTTAGCTCGGAACAAAATGGAACAAAAAAATTATTTATACCCTTGTCCAGGCGTCCATCCTGTCCAGCCTGTCCTGTGTCTAACGTTTGATGAAAAAATCAACTAAACAGGACATGCATGTCCTGTTCCACGTGTCCTGTGGTTATCAAACGACCTCTTAGGGTTTTTTGTCTTATGAACATTCATCTTAGTCCAACAAGTTGGTGAGCTGCATCATTATTGTAAAATGCCTCAAAAGGTATCATCCCAATACTATATGTAAATTCTACCAATTTCACATGTTTATGTTATTTTTGTTCAACTATAAAACACAAGCACGCAACATGTCCACTAAGGTTAGAATAATCCTTTGAGAGTGTCCATCCATTTGAAGGTGAAATGTTGTGTTCAACTTAAACTTAGTGTCTAATGATTTTTGTAGTTACCCCCAAAACCTAAAGGTAAAACGTGCATCTTGATTTGTAATAATGGGTTTCGTTACCTAATGCAGTTTCACTATATCACCAATATACAACTATATGAGACTTTCTGGTGACCAACTAATTTTAATTGACAGAAAATGAGCTGACTTTATAAGTTAATCCATAATCACCTATATAGCATTATGTTGTTTTTGTCTACAAGGTAAACCTACCATGAAATCCATTGTGATATCCTCTCATTTCCACACTAGAATGTCTATCTTTTGCAATAAGCTTTGAGGTTGTTGACGTTATGCTTTGACTCGTTGATAAACTGGGCATTTTATCACATATTCCACAATATCTTGAAACATTCTTGTACTGCTAGGGTGCATGGTAGATTTAGATTTAGGAGCTTCATCTAGTAATTGACGCTTCACTCCTTCATCTGTAGGGCCCCATATTCTTTGTTGAAATCATAAGAAACAATCATCATCTTGATACCAAGGAGAATTTGTCTTCTTACTTTTACCCATATTTTGTGCAATTGGTGGTCTTGTTTTTACTTCAATATAAGTTCATCCAATAATGAAAATCATATCAAGACAGTCATAGTTTCTTTGTTTTCATCATATAGGTGAGGTTGTCATGCTACCACATCCTACAACAATGTTCATGACTTGATTCAACATACTAGATGTCATTGCCTTCACGTGTTTGCCCAAAGCATTACCCACCGTGTTCACCTTCTCGAGATGATATGATATTTTGAAATCATAATCGTTTAAGTACTTTAACTATTTTCTCTATCTCAAATTAAGATCCTTCTACAAGAATATGTATTTCAATGACTTGTGATCCTTGAGCATCTCAAACATTGCTACATAGAAATAATGCATTTATACTTTCAGTGTGAATAGGATTGCTCAATTCATGGCTGGAATAATGCTTCTCACGATTCTTCGATTGTCTAGATGTATAGGCCACCACATGATTATGTTGCATTAAACACAACCATAACTGATTCATGATGCATCAATGTACACCACAAATCCCGAATTCCCAAATGGAAGTGTCAAAATATTTGCAGAAGTAAGCTTGTCTTTTAGAGTTTGGAGAATGCTCTATCATTTTGCATCTCATTCGAACTTTACTCTCTTTTGTAATAGCTTGGTCATAGGCATAGTTAGTTTTGAAAAGTCATGTATAAACTTGCGATGGTACACTGCCAATTCCAAGAAGCTTTAACCTCAGTTACATTGTGTGACATTCTCCACTCTTGTATGGCTGACACTTTAGTAGGGCCCATCGAAACACCATCTTTTGATACCACATGAGCACATAAGTGTACCTGCTCTATCCACACTTGCATTTCAAGTACATGTCATACACCTTATGCTTGCGTAAAGTTCCCAATAAGCTCCTCATGTGGTCTTTGTGTTTTACCTCACAGCTTGAATACACCAAAATGTCATCAACAAATACAATAACAAGTCAATTTAGGTAGTCTTGAAAAACCTGGTTCATGAAGTCCATAAATGCCGTAGGAACATTGGTCAACCCAAAAGGCATGACCCTGAATTCATAGCAACCTTATTTCATTCGCAAAGTTATCTTAAAAACATTTTCCTTTCATATTAGAAGCTAGTGATAGCATATCTATAGATCAATCTTGGAGAATACTTTCACGTTTTGGAATTGATCAATCAAGTCCTCAATTCTAAGGAGCGAATGCTTATTCTTGATGGTGACTTGATTCAACATGTGGTAGTCAATGCATAAGCACATCGTCTTGAGCATCTATAGGGCTGATGATTTTTAAAACATATGACATCATCTTTGTCGATGCTTCCACTGAAGTGGCAAATTGATTAGATATAAAGGAATGAGTCGCCCATGCATCAAACAACACTCTAACTTTGAAGAAGTGTCTCATCTTACCACAATGCAAACATGCTCCGGTCTCCAAATAACACAACTTCTCGGGGTGCACATGCAAGTAGCATGGACACCTAGATGGAGTCAAAGTGGTTACTATCTTTTGTGTGGTATCATCCCTCGTAAGTTTAATTCGCTTGTATGCTCTATTGTCTCACGTCCCATAAGGCTTTGCCCTGCCAGCAAAGTTGTTTCACTTGACCTGCATCCCATCCATCGTGCATGCGCTGGTTTGGCTTCTTATGATAGTCCTTTTGTGTCCTTGCCCAGTTCTCCTTCATGTGTCATGGTGACCACTTCGTCAAAATCGTGAGACCTATTGGACATCACCTTGTTTTATAGTCCATCTATCAGTCCATACACAAACTTATTTGCTCTAGTGTCATCAATGGTGTAGAGATATAGAAAATACACCTCTAAGTATCGACACTTTGTGATATGCTCCTCAAAGCTAATATGGTTTTGCTGCAACTCCAGAAATTTCTACACTTTTTTTTTATTGCATGCATTGGGAAGTAGTTGTTGAAGAAGGATTTCTGAAATTGCTTTCGTGAGATCAGTTGTTATTTTGCAAACTGAATAACACGTGTTGATTGGCACCATTGCTTTCATTGCCTTGTAGTAGATTGTAAACCGTAATTCACATTGCCTTCTTTTACCATCTCCAGTAAAAACAGACGGCTTTATTGACAACAACTATTTAAACAACACTAAAGTTGTCTTCTCCTTAGGCAGCAAATTGGTCTCTTCTGTAGGCGGCACATGATTTCTTTGGTTGCTGACCATTGGTTGGACTAAGAAGGCTAGTGTCTATAATGTTGTCAGCAGTATTGTCTGTTGATCTAAGGGTGGAGTCTGCATTGGCAAAGTATGGACACCCACACTAGTCTAGGCAAACTATTGCCCCAATTTACGATCATCCAAAGGGATATGTGCATCTGAGTGGGCGAACTGGGCTGTCTTCGTACCCCTTCACTGATACTCTATCTATACAAGTATGAACCTCCATTCACATTACAAAATCTATAACAGACTCTTTAAGTCAAACTATAAAGATGCATCATCCTAAGAATGTCAAAACAATGATCCAACAAACTTTCATATGTCAATATGTATATAATCTTAGTTACATTCAAAAATACTATATGAGCGCAGTCAAGTAGAGTGTACTTGGGCAATCAGGCTTTACAAATAGCTTTTGCTCACATTCATAGTGGCGGTTTTTCTTAACTTTGATGCCAAAGTTATCACACCCCGACTTTTTACCCCCAACATTTTTTCTTTCGACATAACAAATCAAGGTGTGACGACACAACAATAAAAAATGATGCATCAATGGAGTGAATAATTCATTTATGCTTTAAAGGCAGTTCATACAAAAATGACTTTATATCGTTATCAATGACCCTCATGACAAAAATGTCCCCGAAACAAAACATTGATCTCTAAACAAAAATAAGGCATTAATGCAACAAAAACATGACACACCAGCATGACTATACACAAAAACTCTCTAGTAGGAAGACTATATACAAAGACTAGTAGGATGTGAGTTGAACCATTTGATCAACCTATTGCCTTGGGTCCACCAAGATCTAAAAAGGAGAAACAACAGAATGTTGAAGTTTCACAATATGACATCAAACCAGATAAATCTTTAACCCTCTACGGTAAAGACGCAAATCTAGACAAACATTCAAAAGAAACATGATCACTTTCATATAATGAAGTATGCATGCATTTTCTTAAACTAGCATTGTAGCCTCATTCATATTCCACAATATATATATGGATCTAACTTATCGTAATGGTCAATACACTTTATTAATAATCTTCAATTTATTCACATTCAATTTAACAACTCATGTAGGTGTAATAAAACACAAACACGTGCACACCACATGGGACCTTAAGTTAGGAGACTACCCACGTAGTGGCCGAAAAACTATGGATCTATACATGCTACAACAGTAGAGCAATCTGCTAAGGAAGAGTGTAATTCAAGGAAAGTTGTTTGGCCTTCCCTAGGATACCCAGGTTGACAAGGCAACTGCTTAATGCTTGAAACACAAAAAACAACGATATCAGTCTTGCACCATCTGTGCTTTGAGTAGATGACACCAATGGCGAGGACAAGAAGTATCTCAAACATATTGTCATAACCCACTAGCCACAAATCAATTAATTTTTCTTAATTACCAATATAGAAACACGTTCTCATTAAGATTGACTAGCACATGAGGTTGGTTCACTCCCTAAGTGTATCCAAACTTCAAACAGCCTTCCTAAGAAGGTCATCCACTCAGTCATTACTATTGGTTAACCAAACCACACTCTAAGGGTACCTCTACCGGTTTAGTCTATTCAAACATAACATTTCACAATTGCAAATGCAAACAAAAGTCCCAGAACAATCAATCCATATGAAAACCTAGCCAAACCAGGGATAATAGTCTCAATTTGTGGTTGGCTTGTAGCTGTCCTAAGCATACATGCTAGGATGCTCACTATTGCACAATGAGGGTCAATGAACTATTCAACTCGACACCCAATTTAAGATATCCTAAGCAGAGCCAATTCATACATCATTCAACAAGAACAAATTCATAGGATTCAATGATCCTAAAATCGCACACTTGAAAAGATAACACAAGATTCACATTTTACCCCAGGTAGAGCTTTGCTGAAAATGTCATCATACCTATCACACACCTCCTTAATTACAAAAATCACCTTGAGCACTAATCATGTCACTTATGCTCAATGCTCTTGATCCACCTACAAAAACTCAAAACAATAAGTTTTCCATCCATTTTCCTTAAAACCTATTTAGATAGCAAATAAAGCTATCAAGTTGAAAGTTGTCGATTATAAAAATTGTCAAGAGCTAGGACATTTTTTTAAAATTTTTCACTTATGAGGTCATGGCATACAGATCTAAAACCCCAAGTCTACCATTCAGCACATTAGTGGCACACTTCCTAATTTACCTTTCAATCGAGGCTTGAAAAGGAATTCAGGAGTGTCATTTCTAGCTCGATGATCCACACTATGCTATCGGTAGTTTTGAGTTGCCACATAGCAACATATACACATGTATACATACACATTCTTTACTTCATGGGATCTATATTGTTTAACTTGTGCATGTTCATAAGAGTCTTCATGCACTTAACATGAAACATGATCTACCCCCACTTTGTCGATTGCAAGTACAACCTCATTTTATAAACCACAGTTCACACCTCTCACTTGCTAGACCACGCGACCATGGAACCACTTAAGTGAGGTCTCCAGGTGTGAATCCGCCCCAATTACACATCTACATGCAAAATCATAGTTAGACACCCATTCTAGATGGGCAACACCCTATTGAAGCATCATCATTGTCATTAAGTTTTTCAATTAACCATTTGATGACGACTCAACCTCAATTCACTAGCAAGAGCATAAAATCAATAGAATCAAACAGAAAAGAACATTTCTTTTACACCTTAGTGTATGTCTGAATCCTATTAATTTGTACATCTTGTCTTCTCTCAAACCTTAGATTTAGTATGCAATTCTACATACATAAATTCTTTCTCCCCTCAAGCTACACAACAGTCATATACATGGTAACATGCATTAAAAGTCTGCTAAAATAGCCCCAAATCTTACTTAATATAATTTAATCTCTACCATGCTCCCTAACGCCTTGTTTGAATGGAATAAAAGGGATGAAAAGGAAGGGAAACAACAATCAATCATTTGTTTGGTTGATTAATTAAAAAGAAGGGAAAGGAAAGGAAACTAAAAAGTTTGGTTGGTTGCAAAGGGATGGAAAGGAAAGAGAAGGAAAGGAAAGGGAAATCTAGTGTAAATACAATCCCTCTAAAACTGGATGGATTAGGAAGGAAATGAGAAGTCTATCTTTGTTTACCATGTATACCATTTCCACCCACCCACCGGCAATTCCATCTCACTCTCTCTCGCGGGAGTGCACGTTCTCGTTTCAGACCTCTTTCTCTGCTTCAAACGACTCTATCTCTACCTCAAGGTGTGGCGTGCAAGCCTCTATCTATCTTTCTCTACTCCTATCACTTTTGTTGTTATGTTTCTTTGTTCCTATGCTTTCTTCTTTTCCGTTATGTTCTATTTGGTTTTTATTCAAATTTGGGGCTGAAACAAAGAAACTGTGGTATCTTGCTGGGCCTGCTATCTTCACTTCCCTCTGTTTTGAGAAGAAAAATCCTGAAAATGCCTGACTTCAGTAGCTGGCCAATCTTTCATCACAAAAATGCTGAAAAACAGATGCCCTACAGAAGCTGGAATCCAATCAGGTCATAGGTGACTCGAACTGCACTTTTAATCCTTGATCGTAGTTCACCAACATTCGTTTGAAGTGCAATCCTTCATGGGTTTCCCTGTTTCAGCCTACATCATCTCTAGGCATTTTATAAGGACCCAGTCTTCACTATCTTCAGCTGATCTGTTTGACCATCCAGCAACTCCTAAACTGAACACCCGTTCCTCATATCTAATAAGACATTCAACACCCACCTTCAAGCCAATGCCATGTCCCCCACAGAATACCAATCACACCAGTTTTAAACTATAATTTTGTCCATTTTCCTCCATTTCAGGTTATAAGGGTATGTTCTTCACATCCGATCCACACCCTTTCCTTCACTTTTTTTTAATTTTCTCTTCTTCATTCTGTCTTCTATTGTTCCTTAGCTTCTATCTAAAGCAGGTCCGTATATGGAAGCAGTACTTCCAACAATTCTGTTCATCGTTGCATTTCAGATGGGAACAGATCTCTTTTTTAAGGATATCTATTCATTGTTTTATCGCAGCTGGGAACAAAAAACTTCCCATCTACTGAGTAACTAAAAAACTGCTGCTAGCTTTCAGTTTATAGTTTGGAGATCTAGTTTGTCACCTAATTTATTTTCGTGTGACATTTGCAAATGACTCCAAGTTGCCCCTCAAACTTAGAATATGTTTGGATGTTAAAGTTAGGTGGTTTAGAAAGGTCCATAAGGAATATGAGAAATGTGTACTTTGACACCACCATCTATTTTAATTAGATGATTAGTTGATTGTAGTAGCAGTAGCTTCCAACACCTTCACAATCGGCTAGGATAAAGGGAACCTACTTTAGAATCTCTCTTTCTCCCCCTCTTTCTCTCTAGCTGTCTCACTAATACCCACACACACACACACATATACACAGAGAACCCATGTGAACAAGAGAGAAGACAAAGGACCAACACCATGGATGGACCATGCGAGAGAGATTAGAAAAAATACTTCAAGTAGTAGTCAAATGTATCAGTTTAACAAAGTTTATACATAACTACCACCTATCCATCAACAAGTGACTGGAAAACCAAGATGTATACGTTCACAGACGAGGACAAGAATATAAATTGGCCCATGAAGCAAGGATAATCAATGAGTTGTGTATTTCTTATCAAGTTTCCAAAGTCAATTTTTTATGCCGAAAGCTCCGCATTACTTCCAGTATTTCTTTGGCATCACATTAGAAAATGTAGCAAATGTCTGGTTCCAGGCTGCTGCAACATTGATAGTAGTAGGATCAATGACACTCTGGCTTCGCACCACCTGTGGATGAACAGAGTTTCCAATTTTAAAGCCGCAGCAAACCAGAGAAAATTGAGTACTTGAAAATACAATGAGCTACACAGAATATGGTGGACAGGAAGGAGAACCCTTGGCAGTTCCTACTTTCTCTTCTCATGATACCATTGGGTTGAGGCATATACTTGAAATGACAGTCTTGTTCTGCCTTCTTATTTACTCTTCATAAGAAATTAAGCAAAACATGAATATCCTATTCAATCTTGGCATGTCCTTCAGCATTTTTAAGTCATTCCACTTATTAATGTTAACCCTCTTACCATGTGCATGAGGATGTGCTTATATATATATATATATATATATATATATATATATATATATATATATATATATATATATATATATATATATATATATATATATATATATATATATATATATATATATATATATATATATATATATATATATATATATATATATATATATATATATATATATATATATATATATATATATATATATAGAGAGAGAGAGAGAGAGAGAGAGCATAAGTTGTTTTCAGCATTTTTACATTCATAAAAACAATTTAATTTCACATATGCTTCTTAATTGTATATATACATATATTTTCCATACATGTTCTTTATGTGACTTTAGTATATCTACCACTATATGTTTGAGATACTCTGTTTGAAACCCATATCTTTAGGTTCTACAAATGGATATATTGTCTCTGTAAGGAAACTATATTGAAATCATGTGTTCATTTGCACTATGCTCTTTCTGAGTCATTTGCACTATGTTTGACATAACTGACTTATTTGTTTACCATATTTCATATTAGAAGACATGAGACAACGCCGACAACAATAAGTTGTCTTGTTTTATGTTAAATATTTTATTATTTCATATGTCGAAGACAATATCGACAACAACTTGTGCATCGGTCAATTGGACTACCATATGAAGAAGGACAAAAAATTGGAGATCAAATTATATATAAATTAGATGATGATGTACAACGCCGCAATATAACACGCATGGGAGCATCAGCTTTCAAAGAGTTATGTGATTGTTATCACCCTAAATTTTTCCAAAAATATTGTATTCAAATTTAATCTCTAAATCCTAAACCCAATCTGGATCCATAACGAGCCTGAAGTAGCCCAAAATGGAGTCGGCTGCCCATTTTTAACAAAAACTTTTCTTTTACACATTTTAAATAAAAAAATGTTTTATGATTCCTATATAAACAACATTTTTTATTTCATTTTATTTTATTTTATTTAAATTTAAAAAAATAATAAAGAAATCTGCACCGACGCATGCGAGTGGGCATTTCGCACACCGCACGAGCGCGCAAACACACGCCGCATTGCGTGTGCTTGCGCGAGCACACAAGCACGTAGTAGAGCCCCCCGCCCCCCTATTTTGATAAAAAAAGGGTGGTTTTGGCATTTTTGGTTAGGCAACAGCCTTGCTCACACCCCAAATGGGTGTTTGTAGAGCTAATGACCAATTCCATTTAGTCAAAGCCTATTTAAAAAAAATAAATTAATAAATAATACTTGAAGTTAACATGAAATTCTTGTTAAATTCAAAACAATTTAAATTTTGAATTTGGGCTCCAAAACTCCCTATAAATACCCCCACAATCTTTCCTCTTGAACATGAGCCAACCCTTGGGGAACCTTTCATACTTTCTTACTTGAAAATCTAAATTTTCCTTAGCTTTCTCTTTCCATTTATTTCTTCTTCTCCAATCTTGTAAGCAAACATTCTCCAAGTTCAAATTCTTCAAGGGAGCAAAAAGAGATCTCTTGGGGGTTCATCATCTTGGAGCTTCATCCGAGATGACTTTAAGATCATTTAAAAGAGAGGGTTCATTTCCAATATCATTCATATTCGAGGTATGTAGTCATCTCCTTATTTCCATCTATTTTCATTTCCTCTTGCCACCTCCTTATGGTCGTGCAAGAAAACTCAAATGATTTCCTATCCGGAATCAAGAGCTATATCTTGAGTGCATTGGAAGTATGAGCAAGGCGAAATAAATCTCATTTCTTCAATTATTTTTAAGTATCACTTTATCCATCATTTATGTTTGAGATGATGCTCATGCATGATGTTCAAAGTTTTCCTTTTAATGAGCAAACGCACGGTGAGAATGAGTGCTTGGGTTGGAATTTGTTCATTTTTATGTTGATTTTTGAGGTTGAGACTTGTCCAACCGAGAAAGCCCTTCACGAATTTGTACATGTTAATATGCATTTTTCATGTCATTTTCATGTTTTGTTTATTTCTTAATCACCCGATTAGAGACTTCAATGAGTGCTCTCTTCCATTGCTCTTCATTTTATGGATGTTTGATTTTCTTCCATACCAAAAAATGGGAGAACTAAATTTTCTTGTGATAAACATGATTTTATATTCGCACATCAAAATATTTGAAATTATATTTTTCAAAAGATTTTCAAAAGCAAATACCCTCTTTAATGCGGCTTTGGAGACTTTGCTTAGGCTATACATGAGCCCAAGCTTCTCTCCGGCCTACATAAAAATTGAAGTCGAATATTTTCAAGTTATTTATTGATTTCAATTCTCATGAAGACGTATGCATATATACATGTTATAGATGTATACATGCACGTGACTATCTCTCTTTGTCTTTCTCTCTTTATGATTTAACATATTCTTTTACAAACTCTCATATACGTATATATAAATATATATATGTGTATTCCATTTTAAAATTTCTCTCTCTCCTTCTAAAATCCTCTTCTCTTTTCTATTTGATGTAAACTTCCTTTTCATAAGCTTCTATATAAGTATCTATGTACATATATATGTATATAGAAATATGTTTATGAATATGTATCTCTCTCTTCTAAATCTTTGATTTTATGGTTTTCAAGATCTTTTTCTCTCTCTCTCTCTCTCTTTCTCTATATCTCTCTTGTGATCAAGTCTTTTATCTTTTCTATTCTTTTAAACATTTTCTCTCGATCTTTTTATTTACCAACTTCATCAAGACTAAAAATCAAGTAATGACCCAATATTAGAATATGTTTGATGGTTTACAACCCAATTTCATTTTCAAAAACTTTTCTCTTTTCATAATAATATTTATGATAATTTTATAAATAAAAATGAGAAACTTATATGTATGTGATGGTAGGAATGCTTTTAGATGTATGTGATGGTAGGAATGCTTTTAGATGAATGTTATGATATGAATGAATTACTATTTTCTAATTATGTAGGACCAATGCATTCACACTCACTTAACATCACTTATAATTACAAGCACCTCTCCAAAAGTACTTAAACAAGATGAGATAGAGCTCTAACCAGGTAGTAATCAAATTAGAGCAAAATTTCAAACCTACTTGACTTCTTAAGAGAACACTAAACCGACTTCCAAAAGATGATCTTCAAATGTTTCCAAACAATATTTGTAAAAATTTCTCAATTCAAGTTTTTCTCAAATCAAAATGTTTTACATTCTGAAGTGATTCTTCAAAAACCTTTTCAAAAGTATAAAACATCAAATCTTTAACACTTTCTCAAACACAACACTGCATTTAAAGTGAAAAGGATGTTCAATCCAAAACGAAACTGGGGACAGTCGATCCTCGTACCGACGGGCGAGTCCCTTTCTCTCTCTTTTTCAAAACAAAAACATCATTTTTTTGGAGCACTCCAAAAACCAAAATTTTTTTGGGGATGTGAACAGTGGTATTCTTCAACATGACAATGGACTATGTTGTACAAGACATTGTAAAGTAGAAGACAAGTTTCTCTATTTCTCACGATGTTGTCTTACACATATAAAGATCGATTAGTTCAATTTTGGTTCTATTGTTCAACGGAGACAATTTGTCGATATTTTCACAAAGTAGGGGTGGGTATCGAGCCGGGCCAGCCCGTCGGGCCTGAAGCCCGGGCCCGGCCCATTTATATTGTCGGGCTGGGCCGGGCCGGGTACCGGGCAGGTCCACCATAAATCAGGCCCGGCCCGGCCCATGACGGGCCGGGCCGGGCTTTATGAACAAATTTCATGCTCTCTTTTGTGTCGTGAATATAAAAGAGCAGTACTAGAAAATGCAAAAAAAAAAAAAGCCCATACGAGAAAAAAAAAACATGCATTTGCATGTTCTTCAGTAGCCAAATAAACGTGTAACACACAGATAAGAACTTCTTATACTTACCAAAATGTCAAACATTGACAGTTTTTTGTAACCAACAAAAAATAAGCCAGACAACAAAAACAGCCCGCAACCAAATAAATTGCAACACATAATCAAAACAGAAAAAATCATAGAAACAGGAAAACTAGAAAAGGAAAGAAAACTGAAAACCTAAAGCGAAACAAGGGGAAGGGGAGCCGCGCGAGTGGAACGCCGGGAAGGGGAATACCTAATAAAAATTAAAAAATTATAAATTTCATAACGGGCCGTCGGGCTGGGCCGGGCCGAAGAAGTGATAACCAGGCCCGGCCCGTTAAGATCTCGGGCCGGGTGAACTTCGGCCCGATTAACAAAATTCTCAGCCCAAGCCCGGCCCAGCGGCGGCTCGGCCCGACGCCCAGGCCTATCACAAAGTACTGAGTTCAATTATTCTATTAGAAGACATATTCATTCAACAATTTGATGGATCAACTGTGCCAAATGAAATCTTATACAATAATAGATTTTATCCATACTTTGAAGTAATAAATCAATTAATTTAGTTTCTATACTATATAATATGTCAATATTGCATTAACATTGAATTGCATTTCAGAATTGTGCTGGTGCTATTGATGGAACACACGCTCGTGTTAAAGTATCTTCAAAGGATACACCGAGATACCGTGGACTGACCAACTCAAAATGTGTTGGTTGTATGTTCTTTTGATATGTAATTTACCTATTTATTAGCAGGTTGGAAAGGAACTGCTTCTGATTTGAGAATAATAAAAAATGCATTGATGAGAAAAGACAAACTAACAATTCCTAAAGGTTATTGCAATTAAAAGCATGTATAATTTACCAATTTTATGAAATATAAACTTAACATGTGACTGTGTTTATTTTTTTATGTAAATATTATCTTGTCGATGCTGGTTTTCCAATAAAGTATGGACTTATCACATCCTTTAGGGGTGTGAGATATCACTTGAAAGAATACTCCATGCGAAGCCTGCAAAATGCAAAAAAGTTGTTTAAGCTTCAGCATGCTTCTTTGCGAAATGTCATTGAAAGATCATTTGGTGTCTTGGGAAAAAGATTCCCAATTATGGCTAGTTCGACAGAGCTAGTCTATTTATTCAATACACAGTCGAAAATCATTTTAGCGTGTTGCATATTGCACAACTTTCTTATGGGTAACGATCTAGATGCTAGCATTATTGAAGATGTTGCTGTAGAACTTATGAATCGGCCTAGTAAAAATTATTTTGTTCAAGTTGATGTAGATGAAGAGTATAGGGTTAGAGAATTCACATGGCAAAGCATCTATTCGACTATGTAGCAGAACTATCAACTTCAAATTTCAATAAACTGATTAACTGTGTATATGAGACATGTTGATTTTTTTCTCTTGTATTATATGTCATTGTAGACGTTCATTGAATTTAATTACTTGATCTTTTATTATTACACATTGTTTTTTCTTTTCATTATGTATGTCTTTCCTAAACTTGTTTACTTTGCATTTAGCTAATAAAAATGAAGAAGAATTAAATATACACAAATGGATGAAAAAATGATAAGATACAATGGAGTCAATCTATGGATGATGCGCTCATTGATGCATTACTGCTTCAACAAATAATAGACAATAGAGTGAATGACATTTTTGCTACAACTGCATATGATAATGTTGTGACAGAACTAACGATAAGTTGGGTAAAATGCTCAGAAAAGATCACATTAAAAATTGAATGAAAACATTGAAGTCTAATTTCAGTAGCAGTTATGACATCTTTAAAAGTGGTTTAAGTAGATTTAGTATTGATTCAAGGATAAATATGTGGACTGTTGAACCCGAAGTATAAAAGCCACTAATAGAGGTGCCTAACATTATTTTTTAGCAATTTAATTATTATTTTTTTATAATCAGATTTTTACATTAAATATGAGTTTCTTTACCATTGTTGTCTTTTTTTATGTTTTTTATAGGCAAATCCAATGGCGAAAAGTAGATGATGACACATGTTCCAAATTATAAGAAGTTAGTAAATTTATTTGGTAATGATAGAACAACATGAGAAAGATCGATGACAACAAAAGAAAAGCACAGCCGAATGACTTCAGCGTATGAGAGTACTCGCGATACAATCCAACTTATTGAAGAAATGATTTCTCAAAATCAAGTAGTATTAGAACCATTTATCAACTTAGGGGACGAGTATGAAGTTCAAGTTGAGCCCAACACAGGTCCATTGCCAAAACATAAAAGGAGGAAAAGTGCAAATGAAGATCATTTAAAAGAGATTGAAATAATGAAAGATGTCATTAAAAGAGATGCTAATGCAATTGAAAAAAGTAATGTCATACCAGCACCAAGACATTCAAATAAATATTCTAAAGAAAACATATTTCCAGCATTTGAAGTCATTGGTTTGAAAGAAGAGATGCAAACCAAAACGTATCTTCATCTTACTAATGATGAAAAAAAGATGGAAACATTTTTTGTTTGTCCATTTTCCAATTGAAAGAATGTTTTACTTAGGATGCTTAGCAGATCTAGAGTTATCTAAGTCATGAATGTCATTTTTTATTTTTCTATGTGACTTTTTTATCATTAGACAATTATTATATTTACCGACATTTTGTTTGATTGATCTAAATTTTTATTAGATTTATTATTATAGAAGCAAATGTCGAGTATAACTGCGGTTTCTCTTTTATTGAATAAAGAAATCAAATCAAAAATATTTTTATTTGAATGATAAATTTTTTAATGTTAAGGCCTAAGGGTATTATTGTAAAGTATTATAAATTATATCATTTCTTTTCCTTTATGTAGCCCAAACAAACATGATTTTAACATTTCATTTCTTTCTATCCAAACAAGTTTTACAATCGCCTTTTTCTTTTCCTTTCCTTTTCATTCTCTTCTTTCTCATTCCCTTTCCTTTCCATCCCTCCATTTCCTTTACTTTCCCTTCATCCAAACAAAACATAAATGTTTCAAATATAAATCTATTGTGTATAAAAGATAATTATCAACATTCTTTCTCTGTCAGTTTTAATGCAACCAACGCATCGAAAAGCAACTGTTGCTTTCAACATAGCACGAGGCCACTATGAAAGCTAGAAGTAGCGTATGGTAGAGTAGTCAGCCTAACCACAACGTCACGACGGAAACCACTATAGTATAGGGCTTCTACCTTAGGGTCACTTAAGTAGGGTGCTCGCCTACCGATCAAAGAGGCGGAGAGTCCACTTAAGCTCACTCGAAAGCTCGAAGAGCTTTCAGACCAACTGCTCGATGTCGGTATCCGATGCCCTACCAGCTAGAGGACTAAAGGTCCTTCCTTAAAAAAAGGCAGTCTTTTGCTTTTAGTGTCCGTCTAACATACGTCGTTATTACAACCTTCAGTTTTTATGTCAAAGACCAGAAGCTCGATGGTTCTTAACAGCGATTGCTATTCATTCAATAGCAAACATCCCATAAAAATTAAGCTCATTTGGCTGCTCACCCCTCTAACGCCGCTCTAGCTGTGTAGTGTCCCGGACAGTCACTCTGAATGTTTGGCCAGCCACCAAAAGCCAATGTCATTCCGTTGTTGTCGCCCCCAAACCTGCTGTAGTCCAGTCTCCAATGCCCAAACGAGGAGCTCGAAGGAGAGAGAGACGATCATTTTTTTTTAACAAATTTGGCGTCAACCCTAAAAGGTGATCATGAGGGAGAGAAAAAAATAGAACTCAGCAAATATAACTTAGCAATAACAGTATGAGGAAGGGATGTGAGAGTAAAAGACCAAGAGAGAGAGGTACCAAGTCTGGTCTGGTCTGACTCTGTCTGAGACAGTGGGAGGGAGTGTCAAATAGCGGGAGAATCCAAGGCAGGCAGAGAGAGAGAACATCTGATTGAGAGGGGAGTGTGTAAACGAAAAGGGAACACAGGGAAGAGACAGTGAGTGTTGGGAGGTCTAGGGCGAGTATGGGAGAGTGAGAGAGAGAGAGAGGGAGATAGTGAAGGTGAGAGAGCTTGGGAGAGAGAGAGATCCACAGAGTGGCTTGTGATCGAGATTGAGAACAAGGGGGTGTATGCGATTGAGAGGGGGAGAAGAGGGAGAGCTCGGTGTGATAGTCGAGTGTGTTGAGGAGAGTGAGTAGACATGGAGAGCGTCAGAGCGAGGAAGAGAGAATATACAAAAGAGAGTGAGAACGTCAAGTAGTCGACGGGAGAGTAGGCGAGCGATCGGGAGAGAGAACGAGGGGGACCAGAGTAGAGTGAGCGGGTGAGGAAGTCTGTCAGGGCGAGAAAAATAAACAAACGTGGGGGAAGGAGCAGAAAGAGACGGTTCAACCAGAGAGATTGGGGAGCGAGGGAGAGTACAGAGAGAGAGTGCTCAGGTGAGGGGATGCGAGGAAGGGAGATGAAAGAGAGAGAAAGGGAGATGAGAGAGACAAAGAGAGAGGCCTCAACTTTTTCTTCCCATCCGCCTCCTCTTTCTCTTCCTAGTTTCTTCTTCTTCTTAGCATGCGCCTCCTTCTTCCTCTTCTTCCGTTGTACCAACGTTGCCGAGAGGAAGCCCTTGTCATCAAGCCTCTTCATAGGCTGTTCAACCAGTCGAACTGGACTCGTTGACTTGTTTATTAAACCAACCTAAAGAGTCGACCACTAACTAAGGGGACTCAGCTCGATTAAACTCGACAAATAAAATATATAAAATACGTTTTATAAAATTATCAAAAAAATATATATAGCTCAAGCCAATCATTGGCTCAAACCTAATTAAATTAGAGTTTTAAGAACTTGAGCCAAGTCGATTTAGAGTTAATGAAATAGAAGTCGAGTGGAGCTCGAGCTTACTCAACTTGTCTCATATGAACAGTCTTACCTCTTAACAGCTACGGGAGCTCAGTGCATTGGATCTGGACCTTGATCTAGATCCAGATCCACCCACCACACATGCCGCCCTTCCGTCGGGTGTTACACGACATGTTGACCGGTTGAGATTAAAAGAGTGGTTCCAAAGCTTGAAGGAGGGTATTCGTAGTCCTTATCGTCTCCTAACGTGTGATGGTAACTTTTATAGCATTGAGGCAAGAAGTGGCAAATCCTTCTATAGATTATTTTTTATGAGGAAATTGAAGACTACAAAAGTGTATTATTTCAGCCTGTGTGCTAGTGCACTCATTACACTTGTGCTGGCTAGCAATTGCGCCGAACTAAATTCTTTGTTGTCTATGGGAACTAAATGGGTAGCGTCTAGAGTCTAGAATAATGAAGTTGTAACATCTAATGGTCTCTCTAAGGGGTAGTCAACATTTTTTATCGTGTTTGTGAAATAGGGCTGGCCCTTTGTCTCAAGAGTAAATAGGGAATTTTATTTTTATCATGGGATCCAATCCAAAAGAGCATAAATCCTAATAACACCTTACGACATCACAGTCTTCACGCAAAAAAAATTTGCCCACTATAAAAAAAGATAGTTTCACTGAGGCGTGACAAAATGGCCATCAGCCATCGGCCATCGGTGAA
Source organism: Nymphaea thermarum (assembly GCA_011799765.1). Lineage (NCBI taxonomy): Eukaryota > Viridiplantae > Streptophyta > Magnoliopsida > Nymphaeales > Nymphaeaceae > Nymphaea > Nymphaea thermarum. Next base: position 71,473 of record JAANDH010000439.1, read on the forward strand.
AGTTAATTTTTACCGAGGTCCAAGAGGTGATGTCACTAATTTTATTTGTGTGTGTGTTAGTTTGGAGGTAAAACTGGCACCAAATGTTGTTGAAGAATAAAAGAAGAAGAAAGAGGATACAAGAAAGAGGAAGGAGTGGAAGAAGAGGTAGATGAGTGACGAGGTAAGCAACCTCTCTCTCTCTATACACACACACACACATATATATATTCCTGTTGGGTGATGCTGGGTTTGAGGACAATCACACGATTTTCCTTCCCAAGTCCATCAGCTCAAGTCGGGTTTTGCAGCAGCAATTTTTGGGTGTCTTCTTGGAACTTTCTAGTAATGTGTGGGCTGAATGAGTGGTTAGGAGGCTGCATTTGGACTCCATCAGTAGTTAGTGACTGAGAATATTGGTGAGCTTCATGGATTTTGTGCATTTTATCTTCTATAGCCTTAAATGTTGTGGGAAACTATTATGTTAATTGTCAAGCAAGAAGTTAGAGGTTGCTGAAAAGGAATAGTAGAAATTTTACCTCATTGGCCATTGCAGGCCACTTTAAAAGGGATTATATGCTTCATTAGGCTGGCCGGAGGTGGCATTTATGCCTGTTTGACGCCCCAACCCTTTTCCTATTTTAAGAACGTTCATTTAATGAATTGGCCCTCTATGTAATTCAGAACTTGGATTTGCCTATTTATAGTTTTTGCTATCTAGTTAGGAAGTGATGTTGAACCACACATGTTAAGAACTTGTGGTTTTAAGCTTTTACAGGTGGAACTGAAGCTTCAAGCTGTTTCAGGATGGAGGAGCTCGAGTGTGCGCATCATACATGGCCACACTCCAGGCAAATCTCTCCCTATACCCATTATAACAAGTGTTTGACCTCTCTAGAAGTGGGCACTTAGGACTATCAGATCACGAAAAGGGTTTCTTGCTCAAACTGATGAATGGATGAATGCCTATGAAAAATGAATGAACGTGTGTGTTTTACTTTATTAAGTCTTTGAGTTTATTGTGAGATCTACATGTGACTTCACTTGTCTACGAATATGTATAATATCATTTGCTTTTAATTTCTCTATGTTTGCATAAGCATGTTCGTTAATAACTGTTTAGGATAGCCTTAGGTGGGTCATCAAGTTGAGTGCCTCCACCTGACCCATGAATCAGAAGGCACCCTAGAAATATAACTATTTGGCACAGCTGCATGTCTGTCAGGTATTGAGACTACTCTCCACGATTAGGATGGCTACTGATGTGCAGTGAATCACATGGAAATATGATACAGTAGTGGATCGTGGATCCAATTGCATATTTATTTTTTTTATTTTTATTTCATTTGGTATTTTTTGTGGCCCATCAGGAGCCGGATTCATTAAGATCAAAGTGTTGGCCATGTAGTTGGAGACCTTATTTAAGGGTCACATTCTTTTATTTTTATTATTCCTTGATTGACTAATGAAGATTTGGCCCTAACTTCAATTTTTTATTGCATTCTCCTTTCATTCTTTGACCTTGTTTGCTTATGTTGTGTTCTTGTGTTAGGTTTACAGCAAGAAACTTTAGACACTACATCAGATTGGTATCAAAACAAGGTCTTTCCTAATCTTTGTGATGGCTGAAAACCTAAAGAACAGTCATATTGGAGAGATCAAAAGAAAAGGAATAAAAAAATTCAGGAAAAAAGCTTGAAAACCTTGAGTTTTGGATGATTAAATCAGTAAACAAAACACGTGAACCATAGGTACGCACAGAGGGAAAAGTACCTCACATGGAAAAATCAAGTCAAGGAATCAAACTCGAAGAGTTGGACCCTAGTAATGATAATGAAGTGGTTGAATGACATTGATGGCAGGTTTCGGTGCGTTGAAGACAATTTTAAAAAACAAGGGGAATAATGAAGTTCGTTCGCACTGTTCCTGTCTACCACGTATTCAGGTGACGTCAGGTTAAGCGGCTAACAGTCCTTGATGGCCGGCGAACCAGTAGAGCTGGCATGTGATCTGCTGTTAGACCCACCAAAGCATTTGCTTATAGGAGCAAGTGTAGACCCATCGCCAGTTTCTCCACATCTTGTTGATCTGGTGCTGCAGGAACGGAGCCAGGATTTTCTTTAAAGACGGGCCGACAGTCGAACCTCTGAACCCGAGTAAGGCCAACTGAATTCAAATCAAAAAAATATATGGCAGCAATTAAAAAAAATTTATATTTTTTTAAATATAAATTTTATTTTTTCATTGGCCGGAATGGGACAATGGCCTCAACGAGCCCCCTCCCTCCCCCGTGGTGCTGAATGGCTTCTTGAAGATATCAACGAAGTAGTGCCCACGATAAACAATCTTCCTCTATCAATGATTCCATCGGCAAATGTTGTTCCCCAAAATCTCCACAGTGTTTTTTTGTTTTATAAGGGAGGAAATCTATACGGAGACGGCCCCTTTCTACTGACAACTATGGATCATGGGGACAGAGTTCTCACTGGCCTTTCTTCTTTTGGCGGCCAGCACGATGCTACCGAAAGCTCTGCTGCCACTGGTCGCTCCCTACTTCACCAAGGAGGCCCGGCCTTCCGCCTCAACGACTACCATAGGTCTACCGCAGGGCATCTCCATCAGGCTCCCAGGCAGGTCTAAATCTGCCATGGAAATGAACCTGACCTTATAGGCGTTGGTTTGCTTGAACCCTTTACAAGATCCAGACCATCTCATTTCATTTTCCAAGCCCAGTAGATTTGGATCCAGTGGGGTTGGTTTTGGGTTTGTGGCACCAGGTTTGTGTTTGACCCCTTGACCTTAACCAGGCTGATCTAATTTAGGTTTACTTTTGAATCAGATGTAGTCTTGTAGAACATGTTGTTTGATCCCAATGCCCAATCACAGACCATGCCATGCGCGTCGGATCCAAACGATACTCTAGTTTAACTTTGAGTCTGGTCAAAACCAAACTTATTCACATCTGGACCGTGAATCGAGCTTCAGCCTTGGCCTTAACCCCAAAGCTCAGTTTAGGGTTCTGCCTATCCTTATGTGGATCTGACGTATATAGTTCAGGAAATGGCCCAAACCAAATCCATTAAGTAACACCTATTCCCAAACAGGACACTACAATTCAACCCAAACCCAAAATCGATTGCACATTGCACATCCTCCACCACACCTAGTTGTAGCAGAGTTCCTACTGCCCCGCACAAGGGTAGCCTCTGGGCACATAGGTACAACACGAGCAAGCGTCATAGGAGTGACAACCAGTTTGGACTAAGGATCGGTGCCCACAACAGAATACTAACCTAGACGAGGATTTACTTGAGTTTGAGGATTCAGATGATAAGGTCTTTTGGCACGAGCACCCCACAGGTCCTATGCCTCATGACAGGCAGCTAGAGCATGGATAGGAGAGACCCTCCACTTATAGCTTGAAGTTGGAGTTGCTTGAGTTTACAGGTGAATTTGATGTTGAGACATTCTTTGACTAGACCTGTGTCATGCAGTTTGCCTTGACATAATGTTCCAGAGCACTGCTAAGTACCCTTTAGAGCTCGTTTGAATGCATTGGAACACTGCAGAACGGAACAAACGTTTTCTGTTTAAAAGGGCGAAGCGTTCCAATGCGTTCCGTGGTTTACAACAGAAAGCCAAGCGTTCCAATGGGTTCCGTGGTTTACAACAGAAAGCCAAGCGTTCCAATGCGTTTGGTGGTTTACCAAGAACAGCCGTCGAAGAACATCTCGCATCTCTCCCCCAATAAACCTCCCCCCTCTCGCCGGGAAAACACCCACATCACTCGTCTCTACCCTGCTACTTTTTCCTGACATCAGTCGCCCTCCCATCAAATTAAGTCAAGCATGAGTGATGAGAAACACATCATCTTTGCCGCACTCACCTCCCTCACCCAATTCCCCCTATTCCCCAACCATAGAGTGGCGCACGCTCGCCCAAGAGTTTTTCCCCAAAAATCAGGTTTTCATTTCTTCGCCTCACTCTCTTTCTCTCTCATGACTAGCATCGCCTCCCTGGCACTGATTTCCTTCTTTTTATTTTTGTTTGGTTGTGCAGTCCATTGCAAAAACTTGACGATCGGGCATCAACAAACTACACTTGGTATGTTGTTCCTTTCCCCTAAAACTTATGAATCATGCCCTGCGTCTGCTGTTTTCCTTTCGTTACCATAATTTTTTTTTTCAATATTTCTCAATATTGAATAAATGGATCGCATATTGTGCATCATTGAGCTTGTTGCAGAGCCATACGTTTTATAGGTTTTGGTAGTGACAATTGTTGGATCCTTGCTTGGACTGTGGTTGCTTAGTCTGTTTCCAGGCTGATTCAGATTTTCACTAATCAGAGCTTATAAGCTTCGGTTAAAGTGTTAAGTGGACCAATTTTTTTCTATCTACAAGCCAGCATTGTCGTGGCCTAGATCCCCATTGAACTACAGTCAACAGATTCTTCGTTACAGATGGCATCTGTCCTTCTTCTGGCCTTTTCCTCTTTTCTGATCTTGGTTTTCCTTGTTACACATCGACATGGATAAATGAAGTGCATAAGATTAGAAGTGAACTCAGCAGTAAATATTTCACTGCGACAAGCCACAATAGAAGCATCAGAGTATGAAAATGCCACTCTCTGATCTCTGATATAGCTCAAGGAATTGCTAGAAAGTTGCTTATAGATAACGAATGGTTGGCCGGAAGGGTCTACTTCCACGGGAAAAAGTTACTACTTTGTCTTTCTCATTCATTCTCATTCAATCCCTTTTTTTTTGTTAATTGTGAATCTTTACTATTTTGCCCCTGATATTGAATCTAATAATTACATTAAATCTGGAAAACAAGAAAACCGTGTTTAGATTCAAATAAGGTGTAGAAGAGATTAAAAAAAGACAAGAAGAGAGTGAATAATTTTGTCAAGTTGTCAAGAGGAGGTTGGTCCTATGCGAGGTACGATATTTCGTGATGGTGATGATGATCGAAGAAAGTCCACCATTACACCTCAGGCCTCACTGGCCTATAACTTCTTCCAACTGTTAAATCTCAGGTCATACTACAGAGGTCATGTTCCAAGTTGTTCTTCTAGCACAATGAATGCTGGCCTCCCTGGAACTTCAATCACTGCCTTTATTCTTTCTTGACCATTGGCCACCAATAATTTGGTGAAAGTGAGGCAGAATCAGCCATGTCCTCAATTACCAGACAAGGAATATGATACTTTGTAGGTCAATATTGATCTTGGTGGACGACACTCTACATTAAAGTCTTTCTGATTCTATGCATTCTGCATTTATCTTTCAAATCCATATACAGCATTATTATTATTATTATTATTTTGATTTAAAGCATTTAGCAGCACTGCACATCTTAGGAAATTTGAGAAAATTTATTCATGGACGTTTTAAAAGGTTGGTTGTGGTGTACACCATGGTTCTAGCTGTTTGATGTTTTTCTTCTACCAAGGGAGATTCTCTACCATCACTCAATGAATTTCAAAGATCTTCCAAAAAATGTGCAAGAGGATCTCCCTGTATGTTGCTACGGTTCTTGATATGGCAAATCACATGGTCTGTCTTAATGTCCGACGCAGTTGGACCTGGAGAATACATCCAATGAACCATTGAATAATCAAAGAACTCTTGAAAACGAAAGCTCTTCCCCCTAAGCTTTCACTGCCTAGAGACTTGGAAAAACTGGTGGGAGAGGGAGAGCTTGTTTACTAGGGAGGCATAGGCCATGATGTATATTTGAATGCTCCTTCTAATGATCACACAGGAAACTCGTAACTTCAGCAACATCCATGAATTCAAAGAAGAAAAGGATTAGCATAGCATAATCACAGGTTATGTCACTACATGCAAGCATATCAATTTTGAGGAAATGCAAAAAATGACGCCATTTAAATTTACCTGTCCACCTTTCTCTAGCTTCTTCCTTCTCTTTTCAAAATCTGCAGAACCACCAAAATTTGCAGAACCATTAATTGTCCACCTTTTTCTAGCTTGCTACCTATTCTGGCCACATCATACATGCCCTGTATTCCATTGACATTCATTAAAATGCATTTTAGTTTTAGTTGTAGTTGAAATTTTCTATTGCTAAATCTTCTTTTATATCTAAAATGAAATAATCCTTCACATGCAAAACATGCACGCATGGCTTAGGCTCTCCATTCGAACTTCTTAACATTTGAGTATGAGTAGTTTTCATAGTATGGACCCCAACACGGGACCGTGTGTTGATGTTGGAAATCGATTATAATGGCCCTGCTGCTAAAATTGAAGCATGCGCCTGATAACATGATGCAGCACAACTTTGTTTTATTTGATGAATAGAAACGTCTGAAACATTTGATTGATCCTTTGGTTTTGCTTGGAATTACACGTCTGCATCTTTTGGTGGATTTCTTGGTCAAAAGTTCTTTTAATCAAGTACTTTTGTCTGTAAAGTTCTTCCGGCTTTCAGCAATCTGAGAATGCTTAACTTTTATGGTTTGCAGGAAGCAAATACAAGGCCCAAATCAAATTTAAAAGATGAACGAAAATGATGAGCAGACTCTTGATGGTCATTGTACAGTACTTATTATAGAAAGAAAGAGTATAGAAATGGGGAGACCACTATTGAGAGTATAGGGAAGTAGCTAGAAGGTTGCTTATACTTATACATACAATTACGAAGAGTTGATGATTCATGAACAATGTAATTGTTTTTGTATAAATGACGAAAATTATTTTTTTCATGAGTTGATCTCTCTCTCTCTCTCTCTCTCTCTCTCTATATATATATATATATATATATATATATATATATATATATATATATATATATATATATATATATATATATATATATATATATATATATAAAGAGAGGGAGAAAACTATTGTTTTATCTTGGCTATTCAAACAATTCCTTTTGAGTATTGTTATAATGGAACAAGAGATTTCACGAAACAAATATTGGACAAGCCGAACAAGACAGACAGTACAAGTAGAGATAAAACAAATGCTGGACATAAGAAACATGATGTTCGTTCTTAAAACTGTCAAACAATACTCAATGACCTACAATAATGACAATGTGTTGTGGTTTCATAGAGGGGATGAAGTGGTGCCTAATGAAAATCACTACAGGAGATTACTATCAGAATGACCTTTAGTATTTGCATGGCTTGTATGACTACCGGTCATACCTTATTAGGACATTTCTTGCAGTATGGTAGAGAGGCTATTCACATATGGCTACAAGGACACTTATTTGTTCAAATTTAAAGAGAGAAAGATTGCTGTACTAGCCAGTGAAGAGTCTAGTTCCGTTTAAGGGGAGGAATCTGATGACGTATCAAAATTTGTATGTTTACCTTATAGAGATTGTCACAGTTTAGTGACCACTCCATTGCTCTATTGTGATTCATATGAAGCATCAAGTAACGTGGCTCCTTTGACTGCCAATCATTCCTTATTAGGACATCTGTGGCACTATGATGGAAAGACTATTTACAATGGCCCAAAAAAAGGAGGCTCCTATGACTGCCAATCATTCCTTACTAGGACGTCTGTGGCACTATGATGGAAAGACTATTTACAATGGCCCCAAGAACACTTGTTCGTTCAAATTTAAAGTGCAAAAATTTATTCTACTACTCAGTCTATTAAAAGAGAGAAATTTGATAGTGTCAAATTTTGTCAGTCTGTCTCGTAGAGGTTATCTTGGTTTAGGGACCACTCTATTGTTCTATTGTGATTCATATGAAATATATTAGGCTGGTCATATGCCAGGCAGAACTTTGTCAGCATCGGGATCATAGCTAACTTTGTTTAAGACCTACCTGTGCTAGTCCGGGTACCTTTGCTTGAGTCATTCGAGTAAGTCAAAGAGCAATTACCACATAGTGCACCACCATCAATTACGCAATATCATAGTCATCAAGAGCTGACTATTTCAAACTTGGGAGATTTGCATAGTAGCAGATCATGGATCCTGTTAAACTGTTTTTTTTTTTGTCATTTCATTTTGTTTCATTTGGACCCAGATCCATTAAGTTCCAACTGTTGGTCTTGAGCAGTAAGACGAGAAGGGTTGGCGAGGAGAGTTGTCACCATTGAGTGTAATATTTAGTATAATATATAATATTTGGGTGTTAATTTGGATGTACATCTTTGTTAATTTCTGTAAGCAACCTTTTTTTTTCATTTGACCATATTTTGGTTAATTCCTTAAATATCTTACTCAAAGTTCATATTCGTTTATTAACTTTCACAAATACCTTGTCGGGCTAGGGATAACTTTATGCATGAAAATTACGGTATTTCCCTCGTCTTTCTCTGAAGGTTGTAGAAAGGCATGAATCAATTTGAGGGTTAATGAACAAGGATGAGATTTCATAGAAGTATGCATATGAAAAACACTATAATGATGCTTTTGTATTGGCAAATTGTAGTCAGTGGCAGATTGTGGAAGTGGAATGTAGTAGCGCACAAAGGGAGAGGAAGAAATAATGCAAAGGAGAAAGATTGGTTATATATCTAAGCTGGGAAAAAGAGCAATGAGAGGAGTGATCAATGATTTTCCTGATCGGAGCATCCTTATGTATTATTTTTAGATATTTACAAGAGGTATTCAAAATTAAAACATGGGATGCTCCAACTAGGGAGACTCATTAAATTGTTCCTCCATCGCTCTTTCTCCCACCTTATGTCTACATTTTTGAAACTGCATATTGTCTTTGCATGTCCATTTCTTAATCTTTTGCACCACTGCATGAAGATTTACAGCAATTAATGAAATGCAAGTGAAATATATTAAACCACTGGTTGTGTACAAATATTTGTTTCCATTTATATTCACTCAAATTTACATGCAACAAAACATGATTTGTTGATGGCAAAAATGATTGTGCAATTTATATTATTGGTGGGATTACCTTAAGAAGATAGCAAAAAAAATTACCAAAAGAAAACATATAGGCGCTTACATTAGAAGTAAAAAAAAAAAACATTGGCGATTTAGTTCCATGGAAGGATTGTTTCTTTATTTTGTAGGAAAAAAAAATGCACGGTTTAGCTTGAAATAGATGTCAAAATGTAATTGGGTTAGTGGAAAAATTCAAGAAATAATATAGGCAAATTCCATGTCCGATTTACTTTTAATGATCAGAGTTGTGAATGCTAAGCTTTAGATTAAATGTGTGATTTAATATGATGATTCAAAAAAGCATGTTCCTAATGTTGCAGCATTTTCTTGATATATCTATAACGAAGCAAGCTTGTCAACAAAAGGTAACCTTCTTTTAATATCCTTTGAATGTCCAACAATTACATTGGACGTTTGAATTTGAAACAATGGCATGACTGTAAGTATATCACACACGAATTGTAGTAAAAGCATGACAACATTTGAGATCTGGTCATTGCTTCTTATGGCCTCGGGATTGTTTCTTCAACTTGATTATTTGCAATATTGGTTTTTTTTTCTTCTTTGTTGCTTCCTAAAGTCGAAGATTTGATATGTTCATGTAACTTTGCTTTCTTTTTCACCAATACAAGTCTGAGACTGACCTCGCCAAGGCCATACTACAGTTTCTCCACAAACGCAAAGCAAGTCAACCTTAAATATGCAATTCGGGATAATGATCGACTACTTGAAACCTATTTCTTACTCCAAAAATGATGACAAAAAACGACAATTAGATTACCTCTCTAATAAATGGTTATCAACTATGCAAGCTAAAGTATAGAAAGAGTATTCAAGTAAATGGGCAAGCATGTGTAGCCATGCTATTTATTCGTAAAATATATAAATAAATATTTTATGGGCCCTACAATCATCTTCCCAAGCATCATTTTTAGGATGGTGCACAAAAACTCATCAAGTCCAGCACTGAGACGCACAAAGACAAAATTTTGCGATACTAGGTCCATGCAACTTGAACATGGATAAATATGCAACCAAAGTGCGTTAAGTTGAGCCCCAAGGAAGACCTACAGGCTTTGGATTCAAACCAAGCCTGAACGTCCAACCAAACCCAAACCGACTAATAGTTTGATTATGGTGATGGAACGAAATATAGGTAGTCTGGGATAAAGATCGGTTGGATATATAGCGTAAGCCCCACTTCATGGGACTGTTTTCGCTCGTACTGCAGAAAAAAATGATTCCTACAAGTGGTTGCTGAATCTCTGCTGTCGTGTTTAAGTCTTGGGCGTTTGCGCCTGAAGATGCTCTGCAAAGGTATTGAAGCACAGTATGGAAAAATGCTTACCGAATTGGGAGACTTGTTTTCAGATAAAACGTTGATAGATGATTAGACTTCTCTTCGTGGATAATCAGAAAAACAAAACAGTTGTACTTTCTGACATGTGTAGCCATATCTGGTACTCAGAGTTTTGTCGGCTACTGGTGAGAAGACTAACACAGTCATCATCTAGAACATATAATCCTCCTTGGAGATGTCCTTTACCAATCAAGATTGGGGCACATTTCAGATTGGAGCATCCAACAACTTATTCCTCACATTTCTATAGAAGATCGGGCGTGCAACGCCTGTGAGTTTTCTAAATTCACAAGGCTCGCGTTTCAATCATCAGTAGAAAAATCTTTAGAAGTTTTTGATCTTATACACTCTGATGTATGGGGACCGGCTCCTGAAATATCTCATACTGGATATAGATATTATGTGTCTTTTATTGATGATATGACTCGTGTAACCTGGATTTATTTTCTCAAAAATAAAAGTGAGGTGCCAAAAATATTTGAAGAATTCTATAATCTTATTCATACTCAGTATGAAATCAAGATTAAGAAACTTCGTTCCAATAATGGTGGAGAGTATGTTAACGGTAAGCTTAAAGAGTTTATGCAAACGAAAGGCATACAACTACAATACTCTTGTGCCGGAACTCCTCAGCAAAATGGCGTCGCAGAGAGGAAAAATCGCCAACTTTTAAACATCGCCCGTGCTCTAATGATACACAAGAATGTACCACAAAAATATTAGAATGAAGCTATTGGAACTGCATGCTACATATCCAACCGGATTCCTAATTCCAGCATTGATGGAAAGGTACCTCTTGAACTTCTTCTCAAATGGCCCATCTCCATTAAGCATCTCAAGGTGTTCGGGTGCAAGTGTTACGTCCATGTGCAGGAAAAATTCAGAAACAAATTTCAAAAACATGCAGTTAAGGGTATTTTCATGGGATATTCTAGCAAAAAACATGGCTACCGGTGCCTTCTCCCTATTACAAACAAGATGATGGTCTCGAGAGATGTAAAATTGTATGAAGCTGAGAATTACTTTGAAAATGCTCAACAAGAAGAGTCCCATTCTCAGCCCACTGAGAAAAACAACACACCTCGTCCCTTGATTGAAGCATTCAACCAGATTTCTCACCAGAAAAATGATGAAGTCAACCAATCACCCTCCAATCAAGAAGTGGCCGATGAAGGAGGAACCCAAGCCGGTGACGTCTCTAATGTTCCTCAAGTTAGACATTCCTCAAGACAATGCAGGCCACCAGTCAGGGTAAGCGATTACTATACATATCTATCAACTGACAATATTCATTCTATTGAAAAATATTTGTCATTTGATGGACTGTCTGAATCATATAAATCTTATGTTTATGCAACTTACAAGCTTCAAGAGCCAAAAAATTTTCAGGAACTCAACAAAGATGATAAATGGAGAGATGCCATGAAAGAAGAACTTAGAGCTCTTGAAATAAATCATACGTGGAACCTTGTTCCTTGTCCTAAGGGAAAGAAACTTGTTGGATGCAAATGGATTTACAAAATCAAATTCAAAAGCAATGGAGAAGTAGAGCGGTATAAAGCTTGACTTGTTGCTAAGGGATTCACTCAAACTGAAGGGATTGATTACATAGAGACTTTTGCCCCGGTTGCAAAAATGAATACAATAAGGGCTCTCCTTGCAGTCGCTTCCATAAAACAATGGAGTCTCTTACAACTTGACATAAAAAATGTTTTCCTCCAATGTGAATTAACGGAAGAGGTGTTCATGGAAGTCCCACAAGGTGTCACGAGTAAACCAGGTCATGTGTGCAGGCTTAAAAAAGCCTTGTACGGTCTCAAGCAATCACCGCGCGCATGGTTTTCTCGCCTCAGCCTAGCCCTAAATAAGTATGGCTTCAAACAAAGTACTGCAGATTACACCATGTTCACAACTACTCAAGGGGACAAGGAAACTATACTGCTTGTATATGTTGATGATATTATACTTACTGGGAATGATGTCGAGTACATACAAATGATAAAGAAGTATCTTAACAAAGAATTTGAGATCAAGGATCTCGGAACTCTTCGAAACTTCCTTGGCATTGAAGTTGCTCACTCTGACAAAGGTGTTTTTATCTGTCAATGAAAATATATTATTGATCTCCTCAAGGAAACAAGATATCTAGGATCAAAAGTTGCAGAGACACCTCTTGAGACCAACTGCAAGCTGAAGAAAGAAGAAGGCAACATTGTAAAGAATATAGAAAGTTTTCAAAAACTTGTCGACAAACTTATATATCTGACAGTAACTCAGCCCGATATCACATATGCAGTTAGTCTAATCAGCCAATTTATGCATAATCCAAGATCTATCCATGTTGAAGTAGCACATAGAATACTGCGGTACTTGAAAGGAAGTCCAGGCAAAGGCATTTTGATGAAGCGAAGCCAATCACTGGTTGTTTCTGGGTATTGCGATGCTGATTGGGCTGGAGACCCCAACGATAGAGGATCTACATCAGGTTATTGCACATTTATTGGGGAAAGTCTTGTGACATGGAAGAGCAAGAAACAAACTATTGTTGCTCGCTCAAGTGCACAAGCCGAATATAGATCCATGGCCGTATGTACATGTGAACTAATATGGATCAAAGTGCTCCTCAAAGATATGAATATGGATATTAGGGAACCAATGGAACTAAAATGTGATAATATGGCAGCTATTCACATTGGAGTAAATCCGGTATTCCACGAACAAACCAAGCACATGGAAGTCGACTGTCACTTTGTTCGCGAAAAAATTCAAGGCCACACAATACGAACCTCACATGTTAGAAGTGAAGATCAACTCGCAGACATCTTCACCAAAAGTCTTGGAAAAGAAAAGCATAAATCCATGATTAACAAGTTGGGACAAATAGATATCTGTCTACCAGCTTGAGGGGCGACTGTTAGCAAGATTACAGGGATTGCCTCCATTATCTCCCTTCCGTGTTGAAGAAGATTGCAGACGCCAGTTTCCTTTTGTGTGGTTTCCTTTGCCATCATATACTGTTGCCTTGTTTATCACATGAATCCTATGTGATTCTCTTGCCTAATATTGGTCTGGACTGTAGCCTATAAAGAGAGAGTTCATCCTCTCTCAAAAAGTATCACAGAGAAATAAAGGAATGCTCACATTCTCGTGGACGTAGGCATTGTATTACCGAACCACGTACATGCTTGTGTCTTTCTTTCTTGCTTTTCATGTTTTAACACAATGATCTCCCACATCAACTGAAAGGGCTTTCCAATCATGTCAGTTACCTTTTCCCTTCAAAACCTCCTTCTGACCAGGCTGAGTACCTTGACGTACCTATGTAACAAAACGTTAAACAAGCTTTTAATTTCTAAAAGAAATGTTTTGTGTGCAATCAAGCATAGGCCACACAAACATAAATAAGAACTTAAAAGTTTGGCCTAACAACATCAGTATATCCAAGCAAAATAGTAATTAGGCTGCAAAATGAATGTGAAGGATACAAAACCAAAGTTAAGACCTTTTTTTAATTTATTTTTGTGCATGCTCATGAATAGTCTTTCAGGTGTACGCCTCCACAAGAACTAGCCATAGTGGTCATTCAGGAGAAAAGATACAACTATGGCAATGACTATAACATAATAATAACAGAGCCTGTAAATCTATTAGATATTACCAACACAACTTTAAGAGAGATATCTACTCTACAACCTGGTCAAACCTAACTGTATCTGGAAATGAGCAAAATAACTCAAGACAAACTTGAAGGAAAAAATATCAAGATATATGCCAAATATGCATACGCCAACATAAACAAATAACAGAAGATATAACACATACATACAAGTAGACAGACATAACACACTATTATAAAATGGACAAGGCTGTAAACCTTAAGGACAACATCGCCTGTGAGAGTTGGAACTTGAATGGTTCCTCCCAGAATTGCCTGTAAAAAGAATATATAAAACCTCCAGCAAAATGACACACATCTTCCAAAGGAAAGTGAATTAGTACAAGAGGAAGGCAATTTGCAAGCATGTCTATGGAATTGAGTGAAACAACGAACAAAAATTGACATGTGATTCTAAAGGAAAGACATAAAATGTCAAATATCTTGAGAAGGATAACCAGTAAAAATTTAGTGCACATGCAGGCCAGAGTTAATTAGCTACTGTTGACTCCACTGAAAGAATCTAATATGGCATGTCACTGGACATGGACACTTGTGGTGTTAATTACTCTGACACCGCTGTAAACCAACAGAAATACCTGGGAGACACTAAGTACAACATTCACATGAATCTCAGCACCTTCCCTACGAAAAATTGGGTCTTCCCGTACCTGTGAAATTGTTAAGCGGTCAGGATGAAATAAAACCAATTATACTCATAAAATGACATCAATATATTACTCACCCTTATAGTAACATACAGATCACCAGGCTGATTACCCTCAGGATCAGTCCCACCACTTCTAGAAACCCTTAGTGTTTCATTATTATCTGCTCCTAAAGAAGTAAAAAAAAGTTGTTTATAAGTCTTGCATAAGCAACAGGACAAGAAAAGATAGAAGGAGGCCATTGGGGTTCGGCAGAAATATGCATTTCTCAATAGTTTTGCAATACTTGTCATCCATCCTGACGTACAAGTTTAATAGTAAATAGAAAAGCAGATTAAGCTGCAGTTAAGAATGTAGCATGGCATTCACCATCTTATCAATTGTCACATTAGGTAAACTGGCAAGTGATATATAATCATTTGCAAGTGCACAAACATCTCATACTAATTGGAAGATCTTAAATCTCTCCTTGTTTAACACAAAAAACAACATAATCATGAATCATCTCATTGAATTGGAATCTGACCTTCTAAATACAACCTCACTTATTTAATTGAAACCAAGCTGCATAAACACAAGCATACTGTTCCTTTCAACAAACAAAAGAAGTAGTTAATGAAAGAATTAAAGAAAGTAGCCTAAATTGTACTTTTACTCATTCAAACAACCCATCATAATGTATTAATGCTGACTAATATCTAATAAAATAATTAGTCAGCATTAATACCATATGACAGGTTGTTTGCAAAAAAATTCATAAGAAAATTATATTATAAGCACACTGAGAACTTGAAATAGCAGGTGCACTACTTCTGTTTACTAGGCCGCCCCAACGCACCCCCACCCCCCTCCAAAAAAAAAAGAAGAAAGAAAAAAAGAAAAAACCTCTTTGACATTATGGATTTAACTGTACTACTAAGTTTTGGAAGCTCGTAAAAAGGGGTCCAAAATTTAGTGGAGAAACATCCCGTGAACATCTTATTGATTTATAGAATGGTGCTTGGACTCTTGAATAGTAGACCTCATTAGAAAACCTTTGAATGAAAACAGCTGTTCACAGTATACCTGCATTGAAACTAAACCCGTAATTGACACTGGAACAGTTAAGCATATCTCGGTCGGAAGCTCATTTGCAAAAGCTAGCTTATCTGTTAGAGACATGAACATTTTTGTGAGTCTTAAGAACCAAGATTTCTCTGTTTCAATGGAAACAAGAAATCCTCTTTTCAAGGTTTTACAAATCTAGTTTCTGTAAGATCTTTGTTTCTGTAGTTTGAACTAGCAGCAGTGCAAATCCTGCATATCTTGAATTGTTGATCATATTGTGTATGTCTCACTCACTGATGCTTCAAGATTCAACCTAGGACTTCAAAAGCTTATAGCTAAAGAGAGGAAGAAGTCTCTAGCCACTTATCCATCAAAAGCTCATAATAAATGCTTCCAACATAACTTTACTCAAATAATGTCATGAGGATAGAAAATAAATTGTTTTTTGGCTTTGAACATGTCATTATTGTTCTCCCAAAGAATAAATAGCTACATACTCTTACCAAATAAAAAAAAGTCATAGTTGGCAAACTCAGAAATCAGATGGCCAGGTCAATGGGTGAGTCATTTGACTTGGTGACTCGATCAAATCAGGTCATAAATTTTTAAAATGTATTTTTACTGTAATTTATGTAATATATTGTCTCCCTACCTAGCATAGAGCAACATGATCTTGGTAATGATATATGTAACATAGGTACATCAATTTTGGAGGAGTACCCACGGGTAGGGTTCAACATTGATACAGATACGGGTCAAAAGTCAAAACATACTGGGTACAATCAACGTACCTGAGTCTATACAATAACAGACTTAGTCAACATTGAGAGTCCATTTTTGTCCAAAAATTAAGGTTATTTTTGTTTATGTTTTTGTATTTTCTTTCGAAAACACAGAGCCCTCGACAGAACTCCAGTGAAATCTTTGTTTTGCTCTTCTCTATTGCTGTTTGCTGAGAAAGAAAGAACAACAACCACTGGCGACCTCTAGCGACTTCCGCCAAAACGATTTGTGCCAATGTTGACTGATTTGAGAAATATTTCTTCCATCGACCTCCAGCTACCTTCCTACATCAACTGTTTTGCTTTTTATTTTTGTACTTAGTAGTATTTTTGTTTTTTTCTTCTATTGGTCTATCATTTTTTTATCGTCTTTTTCTTCTTCAAAAATCATATTGTCTGCCCTCCCTCTTTTATATTTATATGCAACCATGCTCGAAAATGCTAAGCCGTTCCAGTATTTTTTGTACTTGGTGCCAAAATTCTATATTTTGTGTAACTGAGCCATTCAAATTCAGCATTTAGCGCTTAGATTCCAGTTCCACAATGCTGAGCTGTGTTTTAGATGTGAAAATTTGACTAGTGTTCATATTTGACCGTCTAGGGGGCTGCTTGGTTGCCCATATGTTTAAAGTTTTTCATAGGTTTATTAAACACACTGCTGCAAAAGCCGTTGGATAATATTTTTTATGTTGTAAGCTGTATCTCCGCGCTGAAGTTTTTTGAAAAAGGTCTGTACCCGTACTCGCACTAGTACCACACTGACACCCGTACCCATACCTATGTGACAAAGTTATGATTTGGCAACAGCTCTAACCATAAGGAGGTCATGAATCTAAGAGCACCTAACTTGCACTCAACCATCTAATTCTCCATGGGCCTCTAGATGTTTAGAAATTGATGGTGACTGTTACGGGCCTACTTTTCTCGAACCACGAAGCACGACTTTTGCGTATCTGCCGTAAGTCTTATGGGGCAAAATAGTGCACAAATAACCTAAAAAAAAAATAGAGCATATAGAAAGCAAAGAACGCAAAGGAAAGGAGGGAAGAACTTGTAATGAGCATAGAGTGTAAGAATCTTCAGAAGTTCGTGTCTCTCCGGCTGTAAACAAGAGATTGAGAAGAAAAGATGGAGAATGGTTCGATGGAGGCAAAAGGTGCAGACGGCGATGAGCCCTGCGATCCCTTAATCTTTTGTTATATCAAAGTAGCGACCTAATCTGGTCACAACAGTTTGTACACAAAAAAATGAAAAATTACAAGTATGCCACCACCTAGTGCATTGGGGCGCGTGGAGTATAAAAGAATTGGATCGGGTCTGTCTGACCCGATCCCATGTACATAAGCTTAACAGCCCCCCTCAAGTTGTGCATGGGATTTGACCATGCATAACTTGTTCTTCAATTCCCAAAAATGCTGCCCTGTGAGTCCTTTGGTGAAGAGATCAGCTATTTGCTCACTGGTGGGTATGTACATAGGCAAGATTTCACCTTCTTCAACCTACTGACGGATGAAATGTTGATTAATCTCTATGTGTTTGGTGCGGTTATGCAGAACTGGGTTGAATGCAATTTTTATGGCACTCTGGTTGTCACATAGTAAAGATGACTAAACAATAGGAAGAGTGAGCTCTCCAAGCAAATGTCGTAACCATGATGATTCAGCTGTCCCAGCAGCCATTGCTCTATATTCTGCCTCAGTACTAGATCGTGCAACCGCACGTTGTTTTTTGCTGCTCCAACAAATGAGATTAGAATCAAGAAAGAGATAGAAATCTGAAACTGATCGTCGGTCATCGGGATTTCCTGCCCAGTCTGCATCAGTATAGGTATAAATGCTATGTCCAAGTGAAACATCTGGACATTTTGTGTATACTAGTCCATCTCCAAGAGTAGCTTTAAGGTATCGTAAGATACGCTTTGTGGCATCCATGTGGCCTTCTGTAGGCGCATGCATAAATTGGGAGATCTGATTTACAACATATACAATATCGGGCTGTATGAAAGTTAAGTATTGTAACATACCAACAATGCTACGAAAGAATGTAGGATTGGAATATGCTGCAGTCCCATCCGAGGCAGTCAACTTAGTGTTCAAAACACTAGGTGTAGCTATGGGTTTACAATTAATCATACCTGCCCTGTCCAAAACATCAAGAGTATACTTCTACTGTGTAAGAGTTAATTTGGTGTCTGTCCTGTCAAGCTCAACACCCAAGAAGTACCGCAATTCGTCGAGATCCTTCATCTTGAATTCTTGTTTCAACATATCTTTAACATAAGAAATATGTGAAGAAGAATTTCCAGTGATCACAATATCATCAACATATATAAGTAACCAAGTGGTAGCTTCCTTAGTATGGTGGATAAATAAAGAGTGATCAAGGGAGCTTCAGAGAAAACCAACTTGTTGTATATGATGAGAAAACGGATCAAACCACGATCTAGAAGCCTGTTTCAACCCATATAAAGACTTTTGTAACTTACATACCCATTTTTGAGGATCATGAGTAGTATAGCCGGGAGGTTGCTCCATGTAGACCTCTTCCTTAAGAATCCTATGTAAGAAAGCATTTTTGACATCCAATTGATAAAGAGTCCATCCATATGAAACTGCAAGAGAAATGATTACACAAATTGTTCCCATCTTGATGACTGGACTGAATGTTTCATCATAGTCTTCCCCGTATTGTTGAGTAAAACCTCGTGCCACAAGGCGAGCTTTATATCAATCAATGCTACCATCGGGCTTATACTTCAGTTTATAAACCCACTTGGAACCCACAACATTCTTGTCACTTGGACGAGGAACAATATGCCAAGTCTAACATTCATTCAAGGCTCCCATCTCCTCATTCATAGCTTCAACCCAACATTTCTCCTTACTCGCATGTTGATAACATTTTGGTTTCACCCCTTTGCTAATTTCTGTCATAAAAAGCTGAAAATCCATGGAGAAATTATTATAGCTCACCCATCTATCAATAGGATGTCGGACACGTTGAGATTGGCATGGAGCTATAGTGGGAACCGTTCGTCTAGAGTAAACCAGGCCTGAGAATCGGTTGTCTCTAGGTGGATCATCATCTTGCTAAGGAGATGAAGGCGTATTCTCCAAAGAGGCCGTGCTATCCAAGGAAGTGTCGACAATTGTTTCGGGCTCATTCGTAGCTTGCTCTTTCTGCTTAGGTAACATTTATGCCCCTTGTCTTAAAATTTCAGCATGTAACCAAGTATCATATGTCTCATTTTTGTCATTGAGTGTCATGGGAGTAGCCTTTGGATCCTGTAACCTGCTTTCATAAAAAACAACATGCCATGAAATATGCACACGCCCCGTTTTAGGGTTGTAACATCTATAGCCCTTGTAGTTTTCAGCATACCCTATAAATCTGCATAACACAACACGATCTTGAAATTTGTTTCTTAATGAAACGTCAATGTGCACGTAACACACACATCCGAAAACTCGCAATTCATCATAATGTGGTTGTTCCTTATGCAATAGAAAGTGTGGTGATTTCCCATCTAGTAGAGCCAATGGTAGACGATTTATAACATGAACAGCCGTATGAAAGGCCTCGGTCCACAACGTCATTGGTAAGTCTGTGTCATGCATCATGCTAAGCGCACTTTCAACAATATGCCGATGTTTCCTTTCAGCAATTCTATTTTGCTGAGGTGTATGTGGGCATGATATGTGTCTAGTGATCCCATGATTTAGTAAGTAATCAGTAAATTCATTAGAAATAAATTCACCACCACCATCACATTGAAAATGCACGATATCACTAGAGTATTTATTCCGAACTAAGGCATGAAACTGAGTGAATAAACGAAAGACTTCTTATTTTTGTTTGATGAAATGGATCCAAGTATATCAGGAATGTTAATCAATAAAAATAACATAGTATCTACTCCCAGAAGAAGAAGAAATCAGAGCAGGTCCCCAAACATCAGAGTAAATGGTATCAAAAACCTTTGAAGCTCTTTTATTTATCAAATGAAAAGGAAGGACATGGCTCTTACAGATGTGACAACTCGAGCACATGCTGGACTCACTAGCTGGACTCAGACTAGACTTATCTAACAGCCCGTCTGTAACAAGACTTCGAACAAAAGACTGACTACAATGAGCCAATCGACCATGCGAAATGGATGACTTATTATGCTCTGT
>JAANDH010000439.1:92144-231756 GCA_011799765.1 Nymphaea thermarum
GAAAGACGAGGTTGTTTGGACATCGTTGGAGCTTCTTCAAGGACATACATATCTCCTTTGCGAGTGCCCTCAGCGAATGTCTTCTTGGTTCGAACATCCTTGACATAAACAGAAGATGGTGTGAATTCAACAGAAGAGTGAGTGTCATCAATAAGTTTAGAGACTGAGATTATATTTTTCTTGACACTCGGAACAACAAAAACATTCTTTAATGGTATGGAAGAATTACCCATAGATATTTGTGCATTCCCAACGTGTGATATTGTGTGATGGGAACCATCTCCCGTGACAACTGAGCCTTGACCTAAATAAGGGAAAACACTAGAAAGGTTACCTATATCACCAGTAACATGGGCTGCTGCTCCAGAGTCCACGTACCACTCTCCTTGCTCATTCTGTTTCAACTGGAGTTTGGATATGGCTGTCATCAGAAGTTGTTGTGCGTCTGCTAGAATGTTGGATGTCACATTTTGGCCAGATGATGACGAAGCTGCTCCTACTGTTGCCTTGCCCTCACGCCTGATATGATTATTTTTGTTCTGAGGGTTGTGCCAACACTCTGACTTCACATGTCCCCTCTTGTTACAATAGAAGCAAGTCGGGACCCTTCTAGGCATGCTAGAAGTAGTGTTTGTACCTAGAGGGGTTGGAAGAATACCTCTTCCCATGCCTGCCTGAGGGGTCCAAGGACGGGTATGATGCCCTTGCATTGCATGAGTCCCTGTAATCAAAACATTGTGGTTGTTGAAAGAGATCAAGTTCTGCCGCTGTACACGACTAGCTTCATGCTGAAAAAGCTTAGCCTTCAAATCTTCAAAGGATGGAAGAATAGGCAGAACTTCTAAGGCTGTGCAAAATATGTCAAATTTTGTTCCCAGCCCACTTAAAGATTGCTACACTTTATCTTTGTCGCTGACCGGATGCCCAATGGTAGCAAGTTGATCACTTACACTTTTAATTTCATTCAAATACTCCAAGACTGTACGCGTCCCACGCTTGATGTCCTGAAACTACCTTCTTAGCTGCAGAAAACGTGCTTCTGATACTTGAGAATACGTTGTGGCGAGCATAGACCACAACTCTAGGGCTGTCAAATCATCATCGATGCCCCCCAATACTTCCTCTGACAGAGTAGAAGTGATGTAGGCAACAAGAGACTGGTCATGGGCCAGCCAAACTTCATACGCATGATTATTTTCAGTAACAGTTTCATATTCAAATCTGATTTCACTCCCAGTCGAAGCCCCACCGCCCTGATCTGCCACTACCGTCCTCTTCACTTCACGATCAATGTACTGTGGGGGTGCCGGAGTAGTGCCATCGATGTGTCCATAAAGTCTATGGCTTTTGATGAACGGAACAATTTGACATTTCCAGGTCAAATAGTTGTTGTGGTTTAGTTTTTGGGAGATAAGCTGGGAGAGAAAACTGGAAGACAAGATAGAAGAATTCGGTTGATCCATGGCCAATGATTTTTAGGACAGAAATTAGGGCAAAAGCTCCCAACGATTTTAGGGCAGAAATTAGGGCAAAAGCTCCCAATGATTTTAGGGCAGAAATTAGGGCAAAATCTTAGGGCAAAAATTAGGGCAAAATCTCCGCGAAAATCCCCGCGATTAACCAAGTTCTCCAAAACGTGTAAGAGGCCGATTAAGGTTGATTTCATCGTGAGAGATGAACTCAACCCTAATGAACCACAACACAACTCGTGGTGAAAGTGGAGAATCGAACGGACCAGGAGATTAGGGCTAATCACGCCAAAAGGAAGAGAATTTAGGGCAGAAATTAGAAATCGAGTAGTTCACGCCAGAAAAGAGGGATTTAGGACAGAATCTGCAATTAGGGTTAACACTTACCGAAGGACAATGCTGAACCTGGCTCTGATACCATGTAAGAATCTTCAGAAGTTCGTGTCTCTCCAGCTGTAAACAAGAGATTGAGAAGAAAAGATGGAGAATGGTTCGATGGAGGCAAAAGGTGCAGACGGCGATGAGCCCTGCGATCCCTTAATCTTTTGTTATATCAAAGTAGTGACCTAATCTGGTCACAATAGTTTGTACACAAAAAGATGAAAAATTACAAGTATGCCACCGCCTAGTGCATTGGGGCACGTGGAGTATAAAAGAATAAAAGAATTGGATCGGGTCTGTCTGACCCGATCCCATGTACATAAGCTTAACATAGAGCACATTTATCACAAGGGAAATGTAAGCAAGGAGATCTAGAAGAAAACTCAACTTTATCTACATAGGATGGCCGAAGCCTTTTACATAGGATTTAAAATGTGGACCACCGAAAAACATAGAATCCCCAACATGCACTAGTGCCGGTCGGAGGTCCTCCATTGCAAGCAAACACAAGCATAGACCAAAGACACTATAAGTAAAAAGGAAAGAAGATTATATAGATGCAGACACAGAGGAACATGCTTTCCCTTTAAATCATGTGTCGTCCTTGGCACCAACTGTTGCATAGTAGGCTAAGACTTTCTTCACATATCGCTGCTTCATCCAAAAGGCATACTCCCACATTGGCTGCTCCTCGTCTACCCACTTTACCAAATACTTCTTGGCTCCCCATAATAATTGATTCCATAATAATTGATTTTGTACTGAAAATTCTGCTTCATTTGCCAACCCACTGTTGGCTTCGTTGATGGCACTCTTTGTAAGATTGGTTCCTGCTGCAATGTGCTCCTCTCTAGGTCTTCACCATTCCCATAGAAGGGCTTCAAGTTGTAGACATGGAACACTCAATATACCTTGAAGTCTGGTGGCGATCTAGCTTGCATGCCAGCTTTCTGATCCTCTTGACTACTGTGACTGGTCATCATACTTTTGAATCAAAGGATAGTGTCACCCATGAAAGTTTCCTGTGTAGTTTGGGTACAGCTTTACGAGGACCTGGTCTCTGAGTTTGAACTCTGCAGGTCGTCGCTTCTTGTCGACCCACTTTAGCTAACTCCATTTTTTTCCTGCCAATCTCTGACAAACTGGTAGGTGAAGGTTGGTCTTCCCTTTTCTTGAGCAGCAAGGGTATGCGACATCAGCGGCCATTGCCCAATGGCTATTTCAAACAAACTATGCCCCGAAAACTCACTCTTTTGCAAGTTGTAGCATAATTTGACTACATCCAGCAATTTTACCTAATTTTTCTGGTTTGCACTAACAAAGTGTCATAGGTATTGCTCCCATAGATGCTTGGGAACATGACTACATTCCAAGAGGCTCACAATCTTCTGATTCATCCCCTTATCCTACTGGCAAATGAGGAACGTGATGGGTGGGTCAATTAGATGGGTGTTGGCATAATTTAGAACAATGAACGATATTGTGTCAAATCTTCATGTAGAGACAGCCATAAGTCATCCGATGGACAAGGTAGAGCCACGAATGATTCATGGGAATGGACGGAAGTGATTGAATGCACAATAAGGTAATGATGGGGATTCATCCTCTTATCCTACTGACAAATGAGGAATGTGATGGGTGGGTCAATTAGATGGGTGTTGTCATAATTTAGAACGATGAACGATATTGTGTCAAATCCTTATGTAGAGACAACCATAAGTCATCCGCTGGACAAGGCAGAACCACAAATGATTCATGGGAATGGACAGAAATGATAGAATGCACAATAAGGTAATGAAGGGGATGGTCACAAATTTTCTCACACAAGCAGCTAGTCGGTGAGGACACCACCGATTTGGCAGAGGGAGAATGTTGCAGACCAACTATGCATGGCCAAACCAAGCAAGCAATATTGGATGCTTGTACAGCCAGCTTCGGCATTGCTCGAAAAGTAAGTGGGATCCAATCAGACGCTGAATCAAGCAGAAAGCAATGCACGTGGTATGTGCAGTGCAATGGTGCAAGGATGAAGATTATCAATGCAGCATGGTTGGCAGTCTCTTCGAAAGATTTTGTCCCTTCAGAAGATGCAGTCCCATCAATAAGTTCCAACATGTAGTGTTAGGCTGCATACACGGGTGCATGTGGGTTAGAGCTAATTCTCTTAGTGGATGCATACGTTGCGTCTACAACCGCACATGGTGACGCAGGGACAAGCATTGGTTGCAAAGGAAGGAAAGGAAAGGAAGGGAAACAGAATCACAAAGGAAAGAAAAGGAAAAAAAAGAATGATGTGATTATAAAACTTGTTTGGATAAAAAGAAAAGAATTGCTAAATTTATATTTGTTTGGACTACATAAAAGAAAGGAAATGATAGAATTTATATTAGTTTACAATAATACCCATAACATTAAATTCAAGAGGTGTATAGAGAACACAATGAACAGCGGCAAGCCAGCAACCCACTGTCCAACGACGGCGATGGTGACTCTAGCGATGGTCGGTATGGTCTGAATGGGGAAGATTACCATCCAAGTCTCGAGTAGTAACAGGAAGGGAGAGAGGGTCAAACCCGACCCCGTCGAAGTCTTAACCAGCGGCGGGGAGGGAGAGAAAGAGACACACAAGGTCAAGGGTATACACAGTAGAAAGGGATAAGACTTTTCATTTCCTTCCCAACCCCTCTAATTTTGGAGGGATTTGATTTACATTAGAGCATCATTTCCATTCCCTCCCTTTCCTTTTCCTTCATTTGCAACCAAACTTTTATTTCTTTTTCCATATTTTTAATTAATCAACCAAATCAAGGATTGATTGTTCAATCCCTCCCTTTCCCTCCATCCAAATAAGGCATTAGAGGCATTTGATTTGGCATGATTAGCCAAAGAGAAGCACAACAAATTGTTGGGAAGAGAACACTGTGTAGGCCAAACAACAACATGGAACCAATATGGTATAGAAGAATGCCAATTCCACTGAATTTAGAGAAGAAAAAGAAACTCTACTGATGACTGGGGTTTCTCCAGGAAATTGATAGGCTCTAGTTAGGAGATTGAGACCTGATTATATTCAAGAGCATAGAAGAAAAGGACTACGTCACGTTTGTAAGAAACTGCATATGTGCCTCGTTGATGAGGTAGACGAATATGATGCAGCAAAGGAGGATCAAGAAGGGGATGTGGCTGGTAGTGAGGGATTCCTAAAATATCATTCCATGCCTTGGCAGGTGACAATGCACCACAAGTTATGAGGGTGGAAGATAAAATCAAGGGGCGCCACATCAACATCCTTGTGGACAATAGAGCCACACATAATTTTATTTATGACAAAATAGCCATGTCATACAGAGGCATAGTGGTGGATCAGCCTGAATTCAAGGTTTTAGTTGGAATCGGTAGTTCCTTGTGCAAGGGACAGTGCCCAATCAAAAAGATTGAGATACAAGGGCAGCAATTCGAGGTGGAACTGTTTCCTCTAGATATGGGAAGAGTGTTATGGAAAAAGGGAGTAGCACAGAAGGAGAAGGCCTATCTCCTCACATCCCCACCTACCTGCGATCCTTGTGTGATAACACAGTATGCAGACATATTTGGTAAACCAAAATGACTACCTCCAGCAAGAGCATGTGACCATCGGATCGAGATAGAACCAGGTAGCCTTTCCCTAAACCTGTGACCATATAGGTACAACCACCACCAAAAGAAGGAGATCGAAAAGTCAATTAGGGAAATGCTGACCAATGGAACCATTCAACCCAGTCACAACCCTGACTCTTCCCCAGTGTTATTGGTGAAGAAAAAAGATGGCTCATGGCGGTTCTGGGTGGATTTAAGGGCCTTGAACAATATACAGTAAAAAACAAGTTTTTGATTCCTATTATTGAAGAGCTAATTGATGAACTTAGAGGATCATTTGTCTTCTCTAAGCTAGAATTATAGGCAGGCTACCACCAAATTATAATGGCACCCAACAACGTTCCCAAGACGTTATTCTAAACTCATGAAGGTCATTATAATTTTAAGGAAATGCCCTTCGGCTTAACGAATGTCTCTACCACTTTTCAGGCCCTTATGAACGAGATTTTTCGGGAACAGTTGCAAAAGAATATTCTAGTATTCCTTGACAACATTTTAGTTTATAGCAGCAGCCATGACCTCCATAGGCTTCATTAGGAAGAGGTTTTAGAGCAGTTACAGTAGCAGAAGCCATACGCTACGGCTTCAAAGTGCACCTTCAGCAGCACCTACATAACTTACTTGGGTCGCACCATTACTAGTGCAGGAGTAGATGGAGGAAGATAAGGTAGCTGCCATAAAGAAATAACCTAGGTTTGAGTTGATTAAAGGCTTGCGATCCTTTTTGGGCCTCGTTGGATACTACAGGTGATTTGTGAAAGGATATGGGTAGACTACTGCACCCTTAACAGAGATGTTAAAGAGAAACAAATGGAAGTGGACCCCTACAAGGGAAGATTATTTTAAATGACTCCTATACTAGCATTACCTGATTTTACATATCCATTCACCATCGAGACTGACACATCAGAGATAGGAATTCAAGCCATTCTTTAGGAAAATGATGGGCATGAGATTCAAGGGCAAGTCAGGCTATGAGAGGGAGCTGATAATAGTAGTGTCAGCGGTTTGCAAATGGCACCACTATGTGATTAGACAGAAATTCAAGGTGTACACAGACCACCATAGCTTGAGATTTTGTATGCGGAGGAAGGACACCCATTCAGCAGAAATGGTTAGTCAAATTGATGGGGTATGATTTTGAGATCGGCTATAAGAGGGTAAGTGAAAACAAGGAAGTGAATGGGCTGTCTCGCAAAATCAAAGAAGAGCACCATGAGCCCACTACTGTAGCTATGTTTTATGCCCTGCGTCAACCAATAGCAGAAATATGGGGACAGATTGAGGAGGAACATTGAACGTCCCTAAAGGTGCAAGACATTAGAAAGAGGGTAGAAGCTAATTCCACAATAACATATGAATATCAGTGGAAGGAACCCTATTTGTGCTATAGGAATTAGATCTTTATACCTCTATTGAAGATAACGATCACCACAAGGAAGCTACGGTGGGTAAGGATCAAGAAAAGGCAGCTGTAGTGGCCAAAATAGTTGCCGATATAGTTGATCAGAAAATTAGGAAAGGCGATCAATTGTGTAATCAAGCAAATCGTCAAGATATTGACAGCAATTGTGATCCTAAAAACAAGGAAATGGCTGAATCTTCCAAATTGTGTACCACTTTAAAAATCAATAGAACCTATCACACAAATGATTAAGGTGTGATAGAGAAACTGCTTGGTCGTGGATGTAGACGCAATCCTGAGTCGAACCATGTTACATTGTCTTCTTTGTGCCGTATCTTTATGGTATCAGAGCCAAAGGGTCGAAGGCGTGAAGCTCCTTCAACCATTCAGAAATGGCAGAAAACACCAGTAATCATACATTGGGAGTCTGCTACACCAGACACATCACAAAGTACAGGTTAGATTTTTCCTGCACCTACAAATCTGCAGTATGTCCTTTCCATTAAGCTTGCATCGGATAATTATTTGATTTGGGAATCACAGTTCATGCCTCTCTTTAAGAGTTATAATCTTATGGGTTTCATAGATGGTAAACAACCATGCCCATCTGAATGGATAGATGACAACAATGGCTTAAAGCGACGCAATCCAAAATATGATGAATGGTATAGCTTGGATCAACTTTTATTAAGTTGGATTCTCTTGTCTTTAACTGATCTTGTTCGTAGTCATGTCATGGGACTCTCTTCTTCCCAAAATTATGGAATGCTGTGAGGTGTATGCATGTTGCTCAATGAAGAGCTAGAACTTAGCAGTTGAAAAGCCAACTCCATAATTTAAGAAAAGGAACAAAAACTATTTCAAAGTATTTTTGTAGAGCAAAAGGTACTGCTCACCAATTAGCGCTAGCATCTAAACCAGTGGATGATGATGATCTGATCACCTGTATTATGGCTGGTTTATCATCAAGTGAATATGGGTCTCTTAGGACTGTGTTGAACACTATGGTCGACCCTCTTACTTTGAAAGATTTGCTTGCAATGTTGCTTATTCATGTGTTGCAATTGGATGAAGCTGATAATCTCTCTATAGAAAATTCATTGGTAAATTTTACTATGAAAAATCAAAATTTTGGTGGAAACCGTTTAAGAATAACAGAGGTCACAGTAAAAATCAAGATCGATCTCCCAAAAAATCAGACTGGATCTTGCTTTGCTTGTGGAAATAATAGACATATTGCAGCAAATTGTCACACGGTTTGTCAAGTGTGTCGTCAATCTTGCCATGGTGCATTGAAGTGCAAAACTTACAAACTTGAAATGAAGCTCCATCAATTGAAGCACATACCACTGATGTATATGGTTCATTTGATCATGGAGGATGGTACCCTGACTCCAGAGCCATACACCATGTCACATCATATTTCAACAACTTGACAATCCAATCAAACTACAATGGAGGGGATCAAATTTGCATCGGTAATGGACAAGGTTTGAACATTAAACACATTGGAACCTCTATATTCTCTCATATTGATTCTAAGTTCATGATGAAAGACATTTTGCATGTGCCATCTATCACCAAAAATATGCTTTCAGTACACAAGTTTACAAAAGACAATGGTGTGTTGCTTGAATTTCACCTACAATTTTGTCATGTTAAGGATGCCAAGACAGGCAGGTTCTTCTCAAGGAAAACAATGAGCGAGGACTCTACAAGCTGCACTTAGGAGCTATTGGGCGTGAACTAGAAGCATTACTTGGTGAACGAACCACTCGGCAGAAATGGCATGAGCGACTTGGGGACCCCTCTATGAAAATCGTGTAGCATGTTTTTCATAAATATGGGCTTCCTTAATTTTCAATAAATTTGACTCTTTGTGTGAAGCATGCTAAATGGACCATTAAATCTATTATATTCTGATGTTTGGGGCCCTGCGCCGATTGCTTCCATGCAAGGATATTATATTATGTTAATTTTGTTGATGGATAATTAAGGTTGACTTGGTTATATATTATCAAAAGAAAGTTTGAAGTTTTGTCTATTTTTAAAGACTTTCAAAAACTTGTTGAGAGACCATTTGTATGAACCATAAAAGCCTTTTAAGGTGATTGGGGAGGAGAATTTATATCCTTATTCACATGCTTAAAGTCATGTGGGATTGATAATCACATTTCATGCCCTCACACACATTAGCGAAATGGGAAAGTAGAGCGAAAACATCGTTACATAGTAGAGACCAGGCTCACTTTGCTTGCTCATACTAGCCTTCATCTCAACTATTGGGATTTTGCTTTCCTTACAATTGTATTTCTTATTAACCGATCACTTGTTACAAATATGAAAAGTCCATTTCAGCTTCTTGCAAACCCAGACTATGCCTTTCTTAAAATTTTTGGGTGTGCTTGCTATCCTCATCTTCACCCCTACAATGCTCATAAACTGCAATGCCGCAATACCGAAGTACCAAATGCATATTCCTTGGGTATAGCACCCCACACAAAGGCTATCTATCTTTGCTTGAATTCATCAAATTTCAGACTCTATATTTGCTGAAATGTTATTTTTGATGAAAATATTTTTCCCTATAAAATCATATCTGCAACAAAATCTGAGTCGCCATCTTCTTTAATCTCTCCTCCAATGGAGATTCCTTTTCCTACTTCAGCCTTGTCTCCCATATTACCGCACCACTACCATCTTCCCCACTATGACCACCACCTTCCCCATCACCACCATCTCCCCCCACCTTATCGTTATCTAACGAATCCCCACCTCCTGCCATCAAAACTCACTCCATGATCACTCGCCTACAAACTGGATCTCTTAAGCCAAATCCCAGTTACGTCACTCACCTCACCGAGCTCCCTTTAGAAACTGAATCTAAAACCTTTAACCAAACCACTAAACTCTCCCAATGGCACAATGCCATGCTTGAGGAGTACAATGTTTTGATGAAAAATAAAACTTGGATTCTAGTTTTGCCCACTCCCTCCCAAAATATTGTTGGCAACAAATGGGTGTATCGTATCAAGAGAAAAGCTGATGGCAGTATTGATAGATACAAAGCTCATCTTGTGGCAAAAGACTATACACAGGAGTCTAGCATTAATTATTTTGAGACTTTTAGTCCAGTGATCAAACCCACCACGAATCTGTTTCGCAAAAATGGGTGGTTCGACAATTAGATGTCAACAATGCTTTCTTGTAGGGAACTTTATCTGAAGTTGTTTATATGTTACAACCTCAAGGCTTTGATAACACTCAATATCCAAATTATGCAAGTTGTAGAAATCTCTTTATGAACTAAAGTAGGCTCCTCGAGCTTGGTTCCAAAGACTTAGTTCATTTTTCATTTCACATGGGTTCTCTGCCTCCAAACTTGACACTTCCCTATTTATTAAATGTATGGGAGCTCATTCATTTTTTATTCTTATTTATGTTGATGATATATTGATTACTGGAAGCTGCCCTGTCGCCATCCATCAGCTCATATGCCAAATGGGGTGTGAATTCTCTATAAAAGATCTTGGCCATTTACATTATTTTTTTGGCGTCGAAGCACAATTTACACCTCAAGGGCTCTTTCTTTTTCAATGTTAGTACCTGCAAGACCTCCTCAAGCAAAGCACCATGGTTGATGCTAAGCCCCTTCCTTCACCTTTAGCTGTTGGAGAAAAGTTGTCTAAGTTTGATGGCGCGCCGCTACTTCATCCTACTCCTTATCGCCAGATTGTTGGCATTCTCCAGTATGCTACACTTACTAGACCTGCTCTTGCTTATGATATCAACAAGGTCTGCCAATTTACTACACGCTCCTGCCACAACTCATTGGGCCATCGTCAAATGAATCCTTCATTACATTAAGCACACTCTCCATCTTGGGTTTCTCATTAGATCATCCTCGCTCTTGTCTCTCACAACATATTATGATGCCAATTGGGCCGGTAATTCTGATGATCAAAAATTTACTACTGGCTTTGCTATTTTTCTTGGAGATTCCTTGGTTTCGAGATCTGCAAAGAAGCAAAATACTATTTAAAGATCTAGTATTGATGCAAAATACAGGGCATTGGCCTCAACTGCAGCAGAAGTTCTCTCCATCTCTTATTTCTTACAAGAACCTCATCAACCTCTTCCTATTATTCCCCGGATCTTATGTGACAATATGGGTGTTGTTCAATTAACTGTCAATCCGGTTTTCACCAACGAACAATACATATTGAAATCGATATTCATTTCATTCGGGATCATGTGAAACATTATCGTCTTATAGTTCATCATGTTCCAGCTACTGACCAACTTGCTAATACAATGACTAAGCCCCTTGATCGCACACCATTTGAGACTATTTGTGTCAAGCTTAACATTTTTTCAAAGCCATTCAGCTTGAGGGGGACTATTGAAGTTAATGATCACCACAAGGAAGCTACAGTGGATAAGGATCAACACAAGGCAGCTGCGGTGGCCAAAATAGTTGCTGATATAGTTGACCAGAAAATTAGGAAAGAAAATCAAATGTGTAACCAAGCAAATCATCAAGATATTGACAGCAATTGTGATCCTAAAAATAAACAAACGACTGAATCTTCCAAATTGTGCACCCCTTTAAAAATCAATAGAACCTCTCTCACAAATGATTGAGGTGGAGAGTGAAACTACTTCGTCGTGGATCTTGACTCAATCCTGAGTCGAACCACATTACATTGTCTAAAAATAAACAAACGACTGAATCTTCCAAATTGTGCACCCCTTTAAAAATCAATAGAACCTCTCACACAAATGATTGAGGTGTGAGAGAGAAACTGCTTGGTCGTGGATCTTGACTCAATCCTGAGTCGAACCACATTACATTGTCTTCTTTGTGTCTCCTCTTTTAACCTCCCACCTCGCCACTTACTAAATAGCTATTGCAACATTATCAGGATACATTCACCAAGGTATGGACCGAACACACCAGCACGTGCACTATACTTTCTACTGGTCGAGAATGAAATGGGATGTGCAGGACTATGTTAAGAGTTGTCTAGTATGCCAAAGACAGAAGTATATAACATTGAAACCCATAGGGTTATTGCAACCCCTTGCCAATTCCCTCTCAAATATGGGAAGATCTGAGTATGGATTTCATAGACGGCTTGCTGAAATCAAAAGGAAGATCTGTGATTTTAGTTGTGGTAGACCGCCTTTCCAAGTATGTGCATTCATTCCCTTAGTGCATCCATTCTCAGCCAAAGATGTAGCCAATACATTCCAGGAATGTGTTGGCAAATTACCTGGGATGCTGTGGTCGATTGTAAGCGACAGGGAATCCCATTTTGTTGAGCCATTTTTGGCAATAGTGTTTTACCTTTTGGGAAACAATGTTGAAGATGAACACAGCCTATCACCCACAAATGGATGGGCAGACGGAAGTCATCAATCGCGTCTTACAAACCTACTTAAGGTGTTACGTAGAGTTGCAGCCACATAATTGGACAAAATATCTCTCTTGGGCAGAATTTACCTACAACACTGCAGTGCACTCCTCCATTGGGGTGTCTCCATTCGAAGTGGTTGAATGCCCTCCTCTAGACCTAAGAAGATTCCAGCCCCAAATGAATCAACTGGATGAAATACGAGTTTAGTTGATAAGCAGAGAAGGTATTGGACGTTGTGACACAGAGGTTAAAAGCCACCCAAAACCAGATGACTCAACAACATAACAAGGGGTGTAGAGACAAGGAGTATCAAGTAGAGACTGGGTTTATTGACAGAACTTGTCCGCTGGTAAGGTACAATGAAAAACAACAGGGGTGCATAAGTCTACTGCCCGCTATTCAGGACCATATCAGATCCTACAATGTGTGGGCAAGGTAGCCTACAAACTGCAGCTACCAGAGGACTTGGGGATCCACCCAGTTTTTCACATTTCACGACTGAAACCCCACCACACCAAGGATCCTTCCCTGGTCCTCACAGCTCCTCTACGCTCCGTGCAGCCAAGCTCCCCTTCTCCTTTTCGCATACTCCAGAGGTGATCAGTTCGAAGGAATGGAGCAAACATTCCACAATGGCTAGTGGAATGGCAAGGAGAGGGAACCACCAGCTCCCACCTGGGAGGACCCAATTCAGTTACAGCAACGTTACCCATCCTTCTCACCTTGAGGACAAGGTGAAGATTAGGGAGGGAGATATTGTTAGGCGTTAGCAGGGAAAATGTAATTACACCTAACCTAGAGTTAGTAGGGAAAGAATAAATGGGGTAAGTGGGTTGGATCTGGACCACCTTTTGTAATCAGACCCAGACATCCTTACACAAATAGTGTGATACACCAAGATGAGAAGTAATGAGAATTTGGCTAAAGGTTAACATTATTTGTGTAGTGGTCAATGGTTGCGTGAGTCGTGTTAATCTTTTCATCTGTTTTGGTAGCTGAAGGCTACCACCTTGTTTCAGATCCTGGTAATTGGGTAGACTTAAGAAACATCAAGGTTAGAAGAAAATCGACTTTGTACTCCTAATGTTTTAGCAGCTTCTGGAATTTGCTATTTATGTTAGCCTAGTGGTTTTTACTTTTGAATTTTGTGTGCAGTCAAAGACCCATCTGCCAGATTTCAAACAGAAAATATCTGGAGATCCACTTTGGATTGGTAAATCCACACCACCACCAGTTATGTTAGTTTTGGACACTCTTGATTTTTGCAAAAAGTTAATAAAACAGCAACCAGGTAAAGCAATTGGTCTTTTTTGTCTTTGAATCCCTTGTGTTCTTTTTTTTGTAGGTTGTGGTTTTATATTGGTTTGAGAAATTTGATTACCTTTTGCTCTCTTGGTTAGTGAACCAGTACTAACTGCTGGCTCAATCAAATAGTCCTAAAGTTCAAGGGTGTTGTCCTAGGCACTGTTTCTTTTGTTTTCCTGCAAGTTTTCAACAATCTACAATGGACAAGTTACGGTCATCCTGTGGGCTCCTTTTCTTTTATTGTTTCTTCTTCTGTAGTGGGAAAGGATATGCAAACTACCATAGTTACTCTTTCTGGGAAAACATTTCCATATTGTTATCATGTATATGCAATCCAAAATGAAACAAAGGCAACAGACAAATTGTCAAAGCACGGAGGGTTCCTGGAAGGACTTGATTGATAACCCAGACAGGTGGTGGGACAACAAATTGACAAAGGTAGTTGTGTATAGTACCTTCTATTCCCACTTACCTATGTGCTACCATGTTTAAACATGTGCATGTCGTCATGCATAACATGCATTTTTATGCAAATAAGAACATGTGCATATCGTGATGCATAAGAACATTATCAAATTTGCTCAACTGGTTATCTGCATTCTAGAGCTGATGCGTTGTTCAAGACTTCTTCGTTTGTTTCTTGGGCTTATTGCACGTTATTGTGTTTAGTTTCCAACCATGTAAAAAATGTTACTGCAAGGCTATGATACAATGGATTCAGAATTCCAGCTTGCTTTCACATCATCTACATGCCAGCTTTTTTGTGTGTGCTTAAAACTCGTATGATCAGAAGTTGAAGGAGAAGATGAAGCAACTACAATTAGTTTTTCAGCATAATAAAAAAGTGAAGCAGAAACAGAAAATGCCAAAAGTAGTGGTATCCAATTTTTTTGGTACATGTAAAGGCAGTACTGTTGTAGTTGAAATACAGTTTTTTTTTCTAATGTATTATAAAGGTGCAATTACGCATATTTTTACCAAATTAAATAATAATCAATTCATTATCTTTCAAAATTATCTCTTTCTCTATATACTCACTCTCTTTCTATATATATATATATATATATATATATATATATATATATATATATATATATATATATATATATATATATATATATATATATATCAATAGTTTTAACCATCCATATGTACCAATGATTGCCGACATTAGCATCGTCAGTGTATAATATAAATCTCAATGGCTTTATCTGTTGGGAGAAAGATTGACCCCAACGTTCAAAGTTGTTGGGAAAATTTTGTTCATGCCAACGGTTAAAAGCATTGGGAACACTATGGCGATTACCCGCCAGTTTCAACGTCACGGACGAAGTCCCAATGATATTTCCCTCGACGTTAGGTAAGTCATTGGCAAATGCTATGCCGATAGTTAACAACCATGTTTTGCCGATGGTTTTGGCCATCGGCAATGACCATAAATGTTGTAGGGTCCAGTTCCTCTAGAAACAAAGAATTTGTTCAGCAGTCATTAACAGCAAAGATCATCCGGGCAAAGTTGAGCTAGGAATCAATGTAAAGCTGAGTTGCCAAACCAGCCAGATTTTAAGTCAAAACTATGATTTGGTCTCAAAGACTTTAATTTCTAATCAAGTCAAGTTCATGCACAATACGTTAAAGTACTTTTTTTTAATCCAAAATATTAAGAATGGATCTAAAAAGCTATCAAACTTTCTAATATCCCAAAAACCATTCCACAAAATTCCATTGAGTTATGCATGGAAAGATGAAAGAGTGAAGCATGAATAAAGCACACAAGTTCACTAATTGCAAAGATATAAGTGAACCAATTTAGAGTTGCTACCATGACCAAGTTATATTGCAACAAAAATTTGGGTCAAGCTGACATGATCTAGATTGTAAGAATTATAGTTCAAATTTGCTTGAGCCGATGCAAGACTGTCCCTTTGATTTTAGTACAAAGCTCAAGAACTTAAATATAGATTCAAGAACTAAAAGTAACTGAAGAAATACTTTGCATGCACTAAAGGAGAGATTATGTTTAGCTCAGTTTGAATTGACATGGTTTTGGTGTCCCAAAATTGGTAGGTTCATGGTCTCAGTGAGATGATAATGCACTGGCTTTGAGTTGGGAAAACAGTAGTGAGCTGACTTCATGTTAGCAACCAAAATTTTCCCATCTAAAACCCAATGGCAATTTTAGAAATTCAGCAAAACATTCAAGCAAACTTGGAAGCATTACACTTCAATGTTTACCCAATCCAATCCTAGACTAGAGTCTTGGCATCAATCGCAATCTTAGCTCCAAATTAGCTTAAAGTTTTGAAGTGAAAAAAACGAAACCCCCATTGAGTTTGAAACAGGTTTCAAATTCAA
This sequence comes from Nymphaea thermarum, assembly GCA_011799765.1. Classification (NCBI taxonomy): domain Eukaryota; kingdom Viridiplantae; phylum Streptophyta; class Magnoliopsida; order Nymphaeales; family Nymphaeaceae; genus Nymphaea; species Nymphaea thermarum. The sequence continues at coordinate 108,116 of JAANDH010000439.1, forward strand.
ATTCAATCAGAACTAAAATGAAGGTTTAAAATCAATCTGCACCACATTCCAGGAGCTAAATTCGAAACTCAGTTTTAGTTTGGATTTAAATTCTAATCTAAACTAAGTTAAAATTTAAGCTAGTTAACTTCTCCATTTTTGAAATTATGGACTAAAATATCCATAACAATTCCAAATCACAAAAACAATAAATTCAAGGTTGTTTATCGCATGATCCGACTAAAACAAGTCAAAAGAATTTGATTTATGGAGTGACCAAATTGCATCCAGTGAAAATCAAGAGATTTGGCATACACTAGCCAAAAAAAGTGTTCAAAACATGATTCAAACTAGAATTAGATCAAATCTTTATTCTAGAATGAAAATTGTCAAAACTAGAGTATAATCAAAGTCACGATGCACTTTTACTAAATCTAGCCTCACGTAGCCCAAGTGTGTGGCTGGGTAGGTCCAATGAATTGGAGAAAAATTATTTCTCTCACCATGTCATTAATCTGAATTAAAATCTACTGCCAATTAAGGATTTAAAGCTTTTATTTAATTGGTGGATTTCAAAGGATTTAAAGCTTTTATTTAATTGGTGGATTTCAAAAATAGGAGGTGACGTCCACAATAACATTTTAAAATTTCCTTAGTCACATAGAAAGATCAACATTGGCTAAAACTAACCATGCCTTCCAATTCATCCAATCCAAGAATTTCCAAGGTGGAAATTAAAATTCTTCTTAGTAGTATTGAAATCCAACTAAGGAAGCAATTAGAGGGAATTTAAAACTCTCTCTTTCAAATTTAGTTTTGAAGCCAAATCAATTAGAGAGGAACTAATGGGAAGTGCTCTCCCTCCCTCTCGCTCACTCTCGCTCTCTCCTTCTTCCTTAGTATTATTTCAAGTAATTCCAAGTTAAGAAGAAAGCAGTTTAAATTGAAGCAACTCAAGATTCGCTCAGTTGGAGCGTATCTCTTTTCTTTAAAATCATTTCAAATGATTTTAACAAATTTCAAAATCAACATAAATTTTTTTATGCTTTTAAAGGGTTGCCTCCTTGAGACATACCTCTCAATTCTAAAAAATCTAGAACCAGCTTATTGAAGCTGGAATTTCTTTAGAGCAGCCCATTTTGTGTTTGTTCTTCCCTTCAAATTTTTCTTGAGGTGGTTATAAGTTTTAAAGGAATTAGCACGATTAGAACTGAAACATTTTCAATGCCAATGAAGGAGTCATCCAAATGGGTGTGCTCTTTTTTTCCTTTCAATTTCTTTTTTGAAAAGGAAAAGTGAGATATTGTTTTAATACAAATGTCATCCTAACTTAATTGTAAATACATAGTGTTTAGAGTATCAGAAAGCATACCTTAGTCTTTCATCTAAGTGAATGAAATGAAGTGAAGTGAGCTTTTAGTGCATTTTGTCAACTGTGATTTCCTTACTTTACAAATGTTTCATGAAAGTATGAGGCAAAGGCACTAAACAATGAAATAAGTTTGGAAGTCTGAAAAATATAAAAATCTGTAATTGGGATGTTCTTTTCTGAATTTCTGCCAAGTTGGGAAATATTTTCAAATCTAATGCAAGTTGCACATCTTCTTTAAATTATACTTGATATAAGAAAATCTAAAATGGAAATGTACGCATACCTTAGTTTCCTATTGCAGGTTATGAAGATTAAATTGATGCCGAACTCTAGTGCTCGACAAGGACCACATTTTCACTACCTTCCCCAAATTCTTCTTTGTCCACAACCCTAAATGCAACCTGTATATAGTTGGTTATTTATATCCATGCTCGTAACCCTATTGTCAATATGTTATTGAATGATAAGTATTACTTTAGGAATATAATAAATAGTCTACTCATCATGTGCGAGTGAGAGAATGTTGGATTTTAGATCTAAATCTGCCCATGATAGGCTGGATCCCAACCAATATTATAACTCATAGGGAGTTACATAACCATCTATATATGTCGACCACTAAAGTGGTGGTTAACGAAAGAGATAATAAAAAGAGGATGGACAAAAACAAATGTGAGAAACAAAAAAAAAAAGATTGAAGGTGAAAACGCATATAACTTAAGGAGCGCTCAAGGGATGAGATGTAAATAACGCGCGTTCGTGTCATTACAAGTACAAAAGATACGAGGAACCCCGTTCAACAATAGGTGTGGTAGTCCCGTGAGACCTGGAACTACTCAAGGATCTTGATGAAGCAACATCCCTGCCGTCAAGTTCAAAAAGTTAATTAGATCCAATTGAAAGAAATAACAAACTTGTTGACACAACCAATGTGTGGCCAACTAGATGAATCAGTATAATGGTCAGTTTTAGGAAGTTATGTGTGATACAAATGGAAAGACAACTCATATAACTCTGAAAACAATGATTAAATAGAGCCATTAAAAACTCATTTAATCCATTTTTTATCTCCCTAAGCCTTGATTAATCTTCCAAGGCAAATTAAAGAAGGTGGTTGAACCCACCTCTTCCTCTATATAAGCCTCCCTTTGTCCACTAAGGGGGAGGACAACTTTTTTAGCATTTCACCAAGTTGCTGCAGCCAAGGAGCTAGGACGGAGAAGCCAAAGAGGAGAAAGAAGATTCGTCCAAGCCTTCTTCCCCCCTCTCTCTCATTTTCTTCTTCATTTCCTCTATTCTCTCTATCGCGTTTGCTAAGTGAGGGTGCTTAAGTGAACCCTTAGAATTTTTTTGGAGAGAAGCTCTTTCTTTTCCACTGCAAATTTCAGCAAGCAAGCTATTTTAATTCTAGCTTTGCTATGCTCGAAGCCAAGCTTGGATTCTTGCTTATGATTACTTGATTTAGAAACAAGTGAAGAAGAAGATCAAGCATCAAGACCAACCGCAAGGTAGGTGATTTTAACTCATTTCTCATATACTTTAGCTTCTTGTTAGTTCATTTTAATTTCAGCGATTCGTGGGAGAGGTTTATTTTCATTTATTTTATATCTGGGAATGATGTCCAGCTAGGGGAAACCTATGATTGAATGTACATGTTAATGCATAACGCATGCATGAGTCAGCTTTTCTAAAAAGACTAACCCATGTATCAAATTTTTGAAAGGGCTCCAAGGCCACGTCCCTTTCAAAACAACAAGCTTAAAACCATTTTGAACTCCCTACCATAAGAGAATCCCACTGTGAGAGAGTAATTTTGCTGCAACATATGTGATGAAAATGTCTATTAGGTATGGATACAATTTTATGAATGTGATCCACCCTTGCATGACAAAATTACGGACGAATTAGCTTGAGCATTGTCTTGTTTTCCTTCATATTTAAAGTCATTTTGATTCATGTCTTTCGATTTAATTGATTAAAGGTGGTAGAAGAGATTAGAAACAAGCTTTCAATCTTCTTACATAAAAGAACTCAGCCATGAATCATCATGATTCATAAGTCATGCGGTCCCTTGATAAAATTTCATTTTAAGAAGTAAGATTCACACACACACACACACACACACACAGAGATATATATATATATATATATATATATATATATATATATATATATATATATATATATATATATAATATTATATACACATACAATATCTTTTTAAAAATCATTTTCCTTTTTTAAAATCAGGTTGGAATACATTTCCAAACAGTTTTTTAAGAAAAGAGATCATTTTATTGATTTTCATAGTGCAAAGCTATGAAATCACTTTTCTTTCATTTTAAACTTTGTTTAATTTCAGCAACTCATACGTAAAGTGTATGCAGGTTGCTGAAATTAGGTCATATTTTACAATAATTGGTTTAAGAATACTGAAGTTTACACATTTGAAATGCCAATTTCAGCCTAAAGTGGCAAGACTTTGAGGAACAATAAAAAAAATCTAAACCTATTCAATCGGCATCTTAAAATACTTTTTATGGATTGTAGTTCTCATTTATAAGTTTTCAGATTTGCATGAGACTAATCCATCTCCTCAAATGATGAAAAGTTTCATTTTCATTTCTCCAAAAGGAGTCCAACCATCATTGTCACACCCCAACCTTTTGACCTTCAAACAAATTTTTTTTTCTAAACATAAAGCATTGAGGTGCAACTACACAACAATTCAAAAAGGAGGGAGCTATGTCATTTGAAACAGTGAGATAAACTTTCATTTTATATAACAATTTCAATTCATACCAAAATCACATCTATGTGTATGACAAAAATGCCCAAAACTACAACTTTGATGCCTAACAAATATAAGACATCAAACCATGACACGTCGGCACTACCAAAGACCCAAAACCTCCCCAATAGGATGTGAGTGAAGCCATTTGATCAACCTGCTGCCCCGGGTCCGCCAAAACCTAAAAAAGAAAACAACTGAAGGCTTAGCCTTCGCAGTATGGCAACAAGCTAGGAAAATCCCTAACCCTCTACAGTAAGGGCTCAAATGTGGGATATAATAATTTCGAAAACAATCACTATCATGTCGTGATGGGGCATACTTTTCCATGACTTAATATGAAAGCCTCTCACATATACCACGACATGTAAAGGCCACTTGATGACCACCATAGCACATTCACAAATCACATGAAACTCATGCATAAACATATCATTCTCATTCATTTCATTCACACCACAATCACATTTTTCTCATTTACTTTAACTATGAAACAATTTACTATCATGTTGTGGTAGCGCACACAGTCACATAACTTATCAAAAAGCCATCACATATACCACTTGAGGGCGTGCATAGAGAGAGGGCGAACAAAGAGGGTTCAGACAAAGGGGAGAGGCTCAAGCAGAGAGCATGGACAGAGAGAGAGTGCGGAGAGAGAGCTGGTAGAAAAGGGAAACAACATGGGAGGGAGAGGAAGAGACAGAGAGAGAGACCGATGGCTCACCTGAGCACTGCCGCCGTCCCCTTCCGTCGCCGCTGCACCGACCTCCGTCTTCCTCTTCTCTGTGTTGTAGTCCTAGCAAAGGGAGAGATGAAGAGGGGAAACGAGGGAGACGTGGGAAAGACGAGGGAGAAGAGGGCAACGTCGGGCTCCCACGCTACTGGATTCGGGTCCAGGTCTGGACCCGATCCGGCCCACCTACAAAACGAGTCAAGCATTACGATCCTAAAATTGTCTAAAGAAGTTGAAGATTCCATTGGTATGAAATCTGAAATTTGAATAGGTTTGAAAGACCTACGTTTCTATATAAGAAACGAGCTCTCTATTGGAATCAATGTCCACAATTTTCAGCTATCTAAATCAATACAAAGTCTGATTTTTTTTTTAGTTATTTTAAGACAAAAGTGGATGTCATCCACTTACCCCATCAATTTCAAAAATTAATTTTGGCATCATTTGTATATTTTTCATCATTTTGATAATTTTATGTTATGTCTCAAGCTTATGGACTGCATCTCTAATGCATGTGCTTAATAACATGATGAGCACATTTAGAGAAAGTCCTACATTTTAATTAAAATCAATCTTCATGTATAATATATATGACATTTAATTACAATGAATGGACTTTGAGGGATTATGAGAGAGAGAAGAATGAATGTTCATATAGTTTTCCTTCTCATTTCATGCATTCACTTTGACCCAAAGTCAATAGCACTACATGCACATTCTCAAGAAATTGAGTAATTCAAATTTGAGTTGCAGAAATTGACCAAGTCATATTGCAAAAGAATTTATAAACTTCACTTAACTTCAAAAGAAAGCACAAGCAACACATTCACAATCTTGGCCAAAATATGTTTTAAAAACAACACGTTTCCTAACAATTTGGAACCTATGTTCCATCAAAAGAATAAACTCTACCTAACCAAATCACACGATTCGGCAAAAGAACAATTCAAAATCAATTTTGTTTGCTAATGAAACTTAGCTATTTTTCCAAAAGTTGATGATCAGACAATCACAATTTCAACTCATGAATCATCTTGAGTTCACAACAAAGAACTCAATTTTAATCTTAATCTCCAAGAATTGTGGATTTTAAATCAAATAGCACCAAAACAAAGGTTTCTAAATCAACTTGAAAACCCTTCAATCTTCATATCGAACCACAATTCAAACACCCACCAATTCTACACCAGCATAATTAATATATGGAACATAAATTGTCCTTTCGTTACATGTCCAAAAACCAGTAATGAAATTTGCTGCTCTCATTGAAATCTCAATTACCAAATATAAGAAAAAGAGACTTGCTCAATTAGACCTTTTAGACAACAAAAAGGCTACAAGATACAGAGCATGCTGAAGTCTATCGCAAGAGAGTCACCCAACATTATGCCAAATCAGTCATTGAAAGAAAATTTCAGGTAAATGATCTTGTATTAAGATCCATAGTTCCATTCAAGAGTAGACCCAAAGGAAAATGGGCACCGAACTGGGAAGGTCCATATGTCGTCAAAGAGGTTCTACCTCACAATTCTTATCGGTTGATTGACGCTGATGGGGTTGAAATCTCTGATCTAATTAATGCTTTGCATCTCAAGAAATTTTATACTTGAATTTGCAATTCAAATATTTCAAAACAATTGTGTTAGTATCCCTTAGAGAAAGTTTCAAAAATGCATCAAATTTTCCAAAATTTTCAAACTCACCCCATGTCTTGAGGACAACAGCAAGGACAATGACTTGAACTATACGAGAAATTCCCATTGAAATTGAGGGATTAATGTATAGCAATTAATGTTGGTCCCAATAATTAGCACTTGTAAAGGTCTAGCATGAGACACCATAAGAAAAAGCCATTGTGACATAAAAGACCTTGGCAAGATGCAAGAAAAAGCTATCAAGCAAAATGAGTTGAGCAATGAACTCGGGGTGAGTGTAGTTGATCCTCTGGTTCAAAGCTCTGTAGGCACGTGTGGGCATACGACCTGTGCTTACACCGTGAAGCTAAAAAGCAATCCATTAACATTTTGCTTATATTCTAGGAGTTATCGGCCCAAAGATCGCTACATGGGTTCAAAAGAAAGCCCGATAAACTTGATATTGCACAAATCAAACTACACAAAACCACCAAAGCGATGGAACTCTGTAGTAGCTTTTGGGGTGGTGAGGAATTCCCCCCAAGAGTGAAGGGTGGCTCAAAAATAAAATCAAAATTCAAAAGCTACAGCTGATAGGTGAAAAAATAGGTAAAAAGGAGAGAAAAAACACTTTCCAATGGTCTAGAAGGTGTCAAGGGATAAGTTCTCCAAGCATCCAATGCAAAAACTTTCACAATTGTAAAATATTTCAGCCAACATTAATTCCTCTACAGAGTCTCCAGTGAGATAGAGGAAAATCTTCTTATTTCAGGTCTATGCCTAGCATTTCCCCTCCAGTGAGGATGATTTGAAAAATGAATTTTTCAAACAATTTGCAAAAATTTGGTGCGTAAATATTTGCTATTAAGCAAATTCTTCAACTTGCTTAACAACAAGCCCATCTGTTAACACCCCAAATTTTTCCACATCAAAATTGGAGCAATGTGAAAATTTAACAAAAAGAATTATAAAAAATTACAATTTCAAAGCTAATTTTGAATCTAAAGAACAATTTAGATTCAAATCATGAATTTAACCTGTGACGCGAATCCCAATGCAAGATTACAAGTCAAAATCCAATTACAAATGTCATTTGAAATCCAAATCCATTTGCAAAATTCAAATTATGACTTAAATCCGAGAATTGGATCTAATTTAGTCTACAATACTACGTGGGACCCATGTGTAGCCCGCACCTAGCCCGTGTGGTCAAGAGCCCCCCAAGGGTCACACACCCCTTTTTTCTTAAAAAAAAAAATATTTTCTCCCAATTAAATGAAAAATCATTTTCAATGAGAAGTGAATGAGATTATAACTAGAAACCTAAGAAAAAAGAGACATTTATGTCCCTCCCTCTTCCTTAACTAGACCCTCTTTAAAGAGAGGTCAATCTCCAAGAAACAAAAACTAGGCTAGTCAAACCCACTAAATCCAATTTGGCACGACCGTAGTGCACTCAAATATGACACCAATCTTAGCTAGGCTCGGTGAAAATGGGCTCAACTCAGTCAAAAGGGTAGGTTTGTCCCACGACCAAATTAGTGGACAAAAATAGACTTTGGCCGAATCAAGTCCATTGTGACTAATTATTTCAAACCAATGTTTGATTCAATTGAAATCCATCTTTAATCAAGTTATGGATGAAAATACCCTTTCCAAACCTCATTTAATAGAATTTTCAAATTTAAATTGAATTGTCATAATTCAATGACATTTGGAGACTAGTAACTAGGTTTTAACCTAACAAGCTCGATTTCAGATAAAGAAAAACAAAAAAATGCCACAAAATAAGGCAAAACCTTGTGCATGCACATTTTCATCCAAAATTTTGGTCAAAGCTGGTCAGTTAGGTCTGAACCAAAGTTGACCAAACCTAACCCAGCCTAGCTAGCTCATGTAAATGGGATAAGAATGATTAAATAGAGCCATTAAAAACTAATTTAATCTATTTTTCATCTCTCTAAGCTTTGATTAATCTTCCAAGGCAAATTAAAGAAGGTGGTTGAACCCACCTCCTCCTCTACATAAGCCTCCCCTTGGCCACCAAGGGGGACGATGAATTTTTGAGCATTTCACCAAGTTGCTGCAGCCAATGAGATAGGAGGGAGAAGCCAAGGAGGAGAAAGAATATTCGTCCAAGCCTTCTTCCCTCCTCTCTCTCATTTTCTTTTTCATTTCCTCTATTCTCTCTATCGAGTTTGCTAAGTGAGGGTGCTTAAGTGAACCCTTACTTAGGATTTTCATGGAGAGAAGATCTCTCTTTCCCACTGTAAGTTCCAGCAAGCGAGCTTATTCTTATTCTAACTTTGCTAAGCTCGAATCGAAGCTTGGATTCTTGCTTAGGATTGCTTGATTTAGAAAACAAGTGAAGAAGAAGATTAAGCATCAAGATGGATCGCAAGATGGGTGATTTTAACTCATTTCTCATATACTTTAGCTTCTTGTTGGTTTACTTTAATTTCAGCAATTCATGGTTGGGGTTTATTTTCATTTATTTTGTTGCTAGTAATGATGTCCAGCTAGGAGAAACCTACGATTGAATGTACATGTTAATGCATAATGCATGCATGAGTCGGCTTTTCTAAAAAGACTAACCCATGTATCAAAATTTGAAAAGGACCCCAAGGCCACATCCCTTTCAAAAACAAGCTTAAAACCATTTTGAACTCCCTACCATGAGAGAATCCTACGGTGAGACAGTGATGTTGCTGCAACATATGTGATGAAAAACGCCTATTAGGTATGCATACATTCTTATGAATGTGATCCACCCTCGCATGGCAAAATTATGGACGAATTAGCTTGAGCATTGTCTTGTTTTCCTTTCCATTTAAAGTCATTTTGGTTCATGTCTTTCGATTTAATTGATTAAGGGTGATAGAGGAGATTAGAAACAAGTTTTCAATACATAAAGTCACCCAACCATAAATCATCATGATTCATGAGTCATGCGGTCCCTTGATAAAATTTCATTTTAAGAAGTAAGATACATATATATATAAATATTATTATATATATATGTGCAATCTCTTGTTAAAAATCATTTTCCTCTTTTAAAATCAGATTGGAATACATTTCCAAACTGATTTTCAAGAAAAGGTATCATTTTATTGATTTTGATAGTGCAAAGCTATGAAATCACTTTTCTTTCATTTTAAACTTTGTTTAATTTCAGCAACTCATACGTAAAATGTATGCAAGTTGCTGAAATTAGGTCATATTTTACAATAACTGGTTTAAGAATGCTAAAGTTTACACCTTTGAAATGCCAATTTCAGCCATAAAGTGGCAAGGTGTTGAGGAACAAATAAAAAAATCTGAACATATCCAATCGCCATCTTGAAATACTTTTTATGAATTGTAGTTCTCATTCATAAGTTTTCAGATTTCCATGTCTCCCATCTATTTCAAAAATTAATTTTGGCATCATTTGTATATTTTTCATCATTTTGATAATTTTATGTTAAGTCTCAAACTTATGGATTGCATCTCTAACACATGTGCTTAATAATATGATGAGCACATTTACAGAAAGGCCTACATTTTAATTAAAATCAATTTTCATGCATAGAATGTATGACATGTAATTACAATGAATGGACTTTGAGGGATTATGAGAGAGAGAAGAATGAATGTTTCATATAGTTTTCATTCTCATTTCATGCATTCACTTTCACCCAAAGTCAATAGCACCACATGCACATTCTCAAGAAATTAAGTGATTCGAATATGAGTTGCAAAAAGTGACCTAGTCATATTGCAACAAGAATTTGTAAACTTCACTTAACTTTAAAATAAAATACAAGCAACACATTCACAATCTTGGCCAAAATATGTTTAGAAAACAACAAGTTTTCTAACAATTTGGAACCTATGTTCCATCAAAAGAATGAACTCTACCTAGCCAAATCACACGATTTGGTAAAAGAAGAATTCAAAATCAATTTTGTTTGCCAAGAAAACTTAGCTATTTTCTCAAAAGTTGATCATAAGGCAATCACAATTTCAATTCATGAATCATCTTGAGTTCACAACAAAGAACTCAATTTAATCTTCAAAAATCCCCCAGAATTGTGGATTTCAAATCGAACTGAAGCAAAGGTTTTTAAATCAACTTGAAAACCCTCCAATCTTCAAATTCATTTTCAAAAGAAGTTCAAATTACTTTTTCAAAATGAATTTTGGTTTCTTGAATCTAAAACCTCAATACACAAGCATATACGATTTGCATCAATAACTTGCACATGATCCAAATTATCCTTAGTCCTTGGTCTAATTACCCTTGTTAAAGGTGGTAGGAATAGTTGGACCTCGTACCGACAGGCGGATCCCTTTCTCTTAAATTTTTTTTCTCAAAACCCCCAATTTTGAAAGAATTTTGCTGATTCACATTTCGATGCCTCCTTCAAAGGAGGGGTGGGGTGCGAACACGCGCAGTAAAATGAACCGACAACTGACTGAACCAAAATGGGATTTAAAATGAAGTCGACCACCCATTTGTAACAAGAAATCTTTTTTTAAAAAGAAAATGATAATAATAACAACAATAATAGTTCTATTATTATACAAACAACTCTTTATTAAATTTAATTTAAAAATAAAATGTTTTTGCTCTCCCGCGACACACAGTTGTGCAACCGTGCGACTACGCATGAGTGCGCGTCTCGAAACGCCCGACCGCGTGACCGAGGTGCCTTTCGGGGCCCCCTAGTGCGCAGGCCCCATTTTCCTTCGAAAATCGACTGTTTTATGTTCATATATAAAAAAAAATATTTGAAATCTTGCTTTCCAAAATATTTTCGAAAGAACCGTTTCTAATGTGGCTTTGGAAACTTAGCTTAGGTTCTTGCATGAGTCTAAGTTCCCCTCTGGCCTACATCAAACTCGAAGTCGGTTATTTTAAGCTATTTGTTGATTTCTAATCTCATGAATGTATACATATACATGTTATACATATGTGTGCACATGATGATTCCCTTCATCCTTCTCTCTCTATGTGTCCATTATTCAGTTTTACAAATTTTCATATATACATGAATACATGTATATATATGCTCTATTTTCTCTTTTTAGAATCTTTTATTTCTTCGTTTAAGACAAATATCTTTCCTTACAAATTTTCTTATACATACACTCATATATATATGTATATAAACATATGTATATAACAAAATAAATCTCATAGCCTTGTCAACAAATATAGCACAAAATTGAAATTTTTGTGTAGACATGATGGGGGCTGGTCGCCATAAGTCACAATTAATATGTTCAAGAAAAATTTGAGAATGATCTTCTACGGGAAGAAATGGAAGCCGACACATCTTGGCAACTTGACAACTAGAACAAATCAACATTCTTGGTTGAGGTCCACTCAGGTCAATATTATTTTTGCTAACAATAAAATTAACTATCTGATAATGAGGATAACCCAGACGCTGATGTCACGTCCCTTTGTTGACTGATTACAATCTGCTGGAAAAGAAGACTACATGCTGCCAATCCTTGGTGGTTTCTTGAAATGCATAAAAGTCTCTGGTTCTATTGTTTGATGCTATTATTCGATTGTTCCTCTTGTCCTTATCAAAAAGACCATCAGTAGAAGATTGAAATATATATGGATATTCAGATGTTAACTGGTTGATTGAAACTAAATTTTTCTTAATTTGAGGTGCAACTTGAACATTATTGAGAGCAAGACGTCTTTCCCCATTTTGAATATCAACATTTCCAATGTGAGTAATATTTAATTTTTCACGATTTCCCACCATAATCTGATCATTACCATGATACTTAGTAAAGTTTGTAAGGTTACCTGGATCAGACGTTATATGTGTAGATGTCCCCAAATCAGGAAACCATTTGTCATCATGTCCATCAACTATCTTCATAGCTGCCAATGCGTGTGGTACCTCCTGCACTTGAAAGGCGTGATTGAATCGATGCCAGCAATTTGCAGCATTGTGATTCATTTTGTGGCAGATTTGGTGGCAAACACCTTTGTCCTTGTTTTGGTTCTCTCCTCGTCCACCATTCTTGTTTTGATTTGAATGAACTTGTCCTCCATTTTGTGCTGCTTGTGTGAACTCTCGCCCCTTTCAATTAAAAAACTGATTTTTGTTTGATTTAAACTTGGAATTTGGGTATTTTTTGCTGGTTGGTGTCCTCATGATACATACTCCACATGGTTTCCTGATTATGAAATAACGCTACCACATCTATGTAAGACAACATTGGGTGGTTCATCATAGTAGTGGTAAAAGACTCATATTCCTGCCCCAATCCACTAAGGAGTCAAAAAACTTTGGAATGATCCTCTATAGGCTTGCCTATAGCTGCAAGCTCGTCACATATCTTCTTGAACCCACAAATGTAATTAGCAATAGATAATTTTTTTTTTTCTTATAAGTCTGAAGCTTTTGCATAAGCAGGTGTTCCCTCTCTTGACATTTATAAGAAAAATGTGTCATAAGAGTGTTCCATACCTCTTTAGACATTTGAAGGCCAATAACTGTACCCATGATTTCTTCTGCGAGAGTGTCGGTGATCCATCCACACAATAGATCTGATTTTTGCCAAGCTTGATAGATTGGATTCACTCATTCCTCCACCATACCATCTTCCTTGGTATGCTTGATCTTGGGTTCAGGTGCAGCTGTCTCTCCCTCAATGAACTCAGTCATATCTTGGCTTTCAATTTGTCCGAGCAGCTGAGTTTTCCATATCAGAAAATTGGTATGGTTCAACTTAATGGTCATAAAGTCTACAACATTTAGGCCACTTTTGATGGCCTGGAAAGACAATGTTCATTGAGTATTTTTTTTCTTTTTTCTACGGTTTCAACCAGCATTATCAAATGCTAGAAAAATTCACTCGCTCAAAACTGATTTCCAAGGTAAATTTTCCCTGGAAAAATGTCGAACCCATGAGGGTCTGACTTTTTTTTGGCAACTATTTTTTTGCTCGTTAGGGCAGCTTCCATCGCGCCCCTCTCCGTCACCACCGCCTCTTTATCCTCCGATCAACTGAGCTCCTTCTCCCTTGCCACTGCCTCTTCGTCCTCCAATCGACCATGCTCCTTCAATTCTCTTCTCATCACAGAGTTGGCAGGCGATTGTATTTCTTCATAGGTAAGATTGTTCCACTTCTCCTCTCTCACCCCATCTCTACTTTGTTTCTCTCCCTCTGCCTTTCCTTCTGTGTGTCCACCACAAGCATTGTGTCTAGAGGGGTTCAACAGAAGAAGACGCCTAGAAGAAGAGCTGTGTGTCCACCACTTCCCTCTCTCGCCCCATCTCTACTTCTATCCGCTGCCCTTCAAATATATCTTTTTCTTAGAAACTATTTTTTCCTATTCAAATTTATCTTACGATGGTCTACTTTGGTCTTGTCTTTATCAATTGAATTCCATCTTAGATGTTTGATTCATGAGATTAGACCTTATAACTGATTTTGCTCTATGGCCTTGTTGTTTGTTTATTTCACTTTATTTAGTTTAGGGTGAGGTTTACTGTTTGATTTGACTCTAGCATTTGAGTTTGTAAACTATTGGAAGCATTGAACAAGGTTATTGTGGGTGGTTTAATGATGGCTGAGATATCTTTGACACTCGCACTTTAACCCTCTAGTCTACATAGTCAAGGTATGATATGTGGAACTTGAATTATAGGATAAGTTTTGGGAGAAGATTTTTCCTGGCAAGTGTAAGAACTGAAGTTTATGGGAACTTCATAAGCAGAGAAAAAATGAACTACATTCATTTCATTGTTTATGTCACTTCGTGAAACAAGAACAGGAATCTAGATTGATTGGAAGCAGAAGGAGCTGAATGCCAATGCAGAAACGACTGATGCTTCATGAGAAGCTCTCGGCAATGCTGAGTCTAGGGTGCAGGAGCTAGAGATTCAGCTGCAGAGGTGTATGATTGATAAAAATGATCTTGAATTGAAATTAGAAAAGGTGCAATGAGGATAATATCAGATTGATTAGTACTTGCATTTGAAGTGTCAACTTTCTTGTAAGTTGTAACTTTGAAGGAGCATTTTGCTTCTACATTTTCTAATTCAAAAGTGAAAAGCCTGTCTGTTATGTGATGTTTGAGAGCTACAATTTGAAAATGCTTGTCAGACTTGCATATATTTAGTAGGCTTTTTGGATAGATATTGTTGCAGTTTGATACATATTTCTCATTCTTCTTAGCATTTTGCCTTCAAAATTGAAATCTTGCATCATGCAAACGGGTGAATGCAAGACATTGTCTGACAAATGTGCAGCAAATGTGATAAACATCAAGTCCCCCAAGATGTTGGTAATTCTGATGGCCTTTGATCATTTACATTGTTCTCTCGTTCTAGTACATGAGCCTGTAAAGGTTTATCACATCTAATTATGTGTAGCCTATTTTGTGGTTGAACTTTTCCTTTTTCTACCCCTAATTGTCATTTTTGTTTTTGGATGATGGTTATTTTTCATCATTTCCGACTGATAAAATGTTCTATAGAGAAAAAGGTACTGCTGAATTATTGCTATTTTTTTCTTTGGTTATTAATTTTGTTCTGAATTTCCTCTCTATCAAATTATGAATTTTTTACCCTGAAAAAAATCCAGGCCATCAAACATGGCCTGAAACAAGAAAAAGGAAAATTTATCTGTCTGCATTTTTACTGAGGAACTTTTCCCCCTCAAAAAAATCCAGGCCATCAAACGTGGCCTTAGGTTGTCAGGGTATGGGTAAGGGGAGGAGACAGTGGAAGCCATTGAAAATATACTAGTCTTGAAGAAACTCACGGCTCAAGACCCTAATGCTCTGATAGCATGAGTGAAAGGGAGTCACTAAGAGAGCAAGAGAAAGATTTATGTGGTTCGGTGAGAAAAATCACCTACGTCCACGAGAGAGGTTCTTCCACTGTGTATTGGTGGAGAGGTTCCTATATAATATAACACCTCAAGCTTCTCCTTAATTTTAGAAGAGATTACATTCTTATCGTGATTGTTCTTATAAGCTGTACAGATATCATTGATGTTGCTAACGGTTTAAGATTGGCTTTCCTTGTTGGATTGTTGCATTCCTTTATCATCATCTTCATTTGTAACCATAGATTGTTTGCCTTTATCGTCATCCTCTTTTGCAACTGACGCAATCCTCAGCCTGACCGGTTCATCCTCTTTTGTAACCGATGCAATCTTCAGCCTGGGCGTTGGAAGCTGTTGTTTATTATAGCTCTTTAACGTTTCAATGTTGTCATCATGTTCAGAACAGCAGTCTTGCAATCTCCCTAATTCCAAATTATAGCAACCTTAGCTGCTCATTTTCCTCTGAACTGCAGCGTCTCTGGTCCTATCTGCCTAGCTGCTCACCAATAGCTTGCTCAAACTAGATGACAGAAATATCTGTTGTTCCTACCCTAATCAGACACATCTTTGAAGGCTGCATCCTTCTCTGTTTTGCACATTGGCATACAACTGTTATTGTTTCTTTGTAGGTCCTTTTCCTTACTCCATGCAAATAAAGACTGCAAGTTGCTACATTGTGTTATTGTTTACATGTCCGAGGGTAGTGGTTATACTTTGAAACCATCGAAAAGGAGAACTTCATTCAATTCTTTCTGACTTTTTTGTCTTGTCACTCTCTCTCTTATATGATATTTTACATCTAAAAGTGCATCATCTCCATTCTGCTTTCCAATTCGATCACAATCTCAATTCACGATTCAAAATTCTATACCAATTTATCAACAAAACATGGTAATAGAAAATTAACAATGCATGCAAGGCATGGATTCAGGTAAAGAATTGAAGAAGGCCCAATGCCTTATATGGGTCTTTAAACCATAATGTTTTCAAATGCCTGAATTGCCTTTAAGATGTCATGATATTTTCTCAATTCAAACAATTGTTCCTTGTTTTGGATATGAAAGCATGATATTTCATGAACTGCAATTTTTATGACTATGTAATGCTTTCAAGGGCAAATATTCTTTTACATGCAAATATCCTTTGAAGGTGTTGGAGGCTGAAATTGATGTTTCAGCTCTTGTTTTCATAGATCATGTTATGATTTTTATTGTTGTTATGCTGGTAAATCTTCTTTAATTGTTTAAAATTAAAACAATGATTCAACAAATAACATTTATGCTCTATATTATCCACTCTATACATCATGTGCACACACAGTGACATACTCATACACAATTTCAACCACCTATTGGTTGTGTAGATACGAATATTTGAGAGCTACCTTTCAATTTGATCCACTGAAAAAGAAGTTGGTATAACACGTTCCTTTGCCAAGTTGTAGGAAGCCACAAAGAAATTTGTTGAAGGATCACTCACTGGAGTAGATAGCTTTGGAAGGTGTACTAGAGGAAGCCACAAGAAGGAACTAAAACTAGCTATAGAAAGAGTTAACCCGGCAAGGCTATAAAAAGAGTGTAGTATATCATCACATGCACAAATAGGTTGGCCTACAGTGAAGTGCATGAATTTGAATTTTGAGCAAAAAATATTTCCACGGTTACAAACGAAGATTATTGGACAGACAAATGATATTAGGCTGCTAGCTGCTTCAATTTCTTTGAACTATGTTTTTTGTTGTTTTTTGTAGTTCTTTCATTGTTTGATTTCATTCAATTTTCTTTTCAATAATAGGGAGATATCTGAATGGAGGAACTTTCGAGAGAACACCTTAGCAAGGCCACAGTGGAGAAGCAGCCAGAAAAACCGCCCACACCCAAATCGTGGGTGGAGTTGCTTAGAGATGATCAAACCGAGGAACGTCACCCTGACTTGTTGCTAAGAATAGAGACGGTGAATGAGAAGCCATGAATCGGCATAACACTGGAGATTTTGGAGCAGATAGAGTCACAGTTCAAATGGGCAGCGATATGCCATTTTGTTGGTGACACAAGGAAGAAGGGAACGGATTTCAACCATATATTTTAGGGCTTGAGGAATCAATGGAGGGAGGTAGCTAACCCAATTCTTTTTCTTTTTCGGCAATGGATCGTCTTTGGTTTGAGTAGATAGTGAACAGGAATTGATGGTGGTCTTGAGGGAGCTTGGCGGTTTTGGGGGAGAGTCCTTGTTGCGAGTAGATAGCTGCTCGTCGTCCTCTAGTTGGCAGTCTTGTTGCTCCCTCAGCCACCTGCTGCTCCCCTCCCATTGCTGCAGCCACCTGTGTTGTTCTAACCAGCAACGACTTGGTACTCTTTTGGTCAGCATCCTTGCTGCTCACTGCCACAGCCTCAAGCTGAACCCACTTAGATGATAACAGCAACCTTGATGTTCATTGTCACTGCAGCTCAACCTGCTCATCGCCACCTGAACAGCCGTCTCTTGCTGCTTTTCCAAGCAGCCAATTTGCTGCTCCCTATTACAGGTTCAGCTGCTTCCACCTTGAGCCACAATGGCAGTGACTTCGCTACCGTCAACTAGCAGTCTAACTGCTCCCTAATCGAACCACGAATCTCCCCTGGACTCGCTCGATACTGTTCACCAAGTAAGGTAAACGTCAGAATTGATATGATCTTTTCTTGCATGGAATGAATGGAAGGGCCTCCGTGGGGTGGGATCTCATTTATTTTATTAATATTAGGAATGATGTCCAACCAGGTTGTCAACACGAAATGGGTACATGTTAAAGCATTTTTTGCATGCATGCAAATGATTTTAGGAAAAAACCTATTTAAAACTCGTTTTCAAACAAGAAAAACAACGTTTTCTCAATTGGCTTACCTATGCACTCAAAACCTGATTTTTGGAAGTCCTAAATCTTGTGAATCCGTGGTGAGAGAGGGAGGTGAAAGACAAACAAATGTTGATTATGTCGCAAATCCGATGCAATTACCCGGTCTTTGAATTTCACCCCACCAGGGATTGGACTTGTTCAAACAAGGAGCATAGTCTGTCTTGTAGGTGGGTAAAATAATCAAGGTGAGCTTATTCAAATCTTTATTATTTCTGAAAATTTCAGAAATCACTACAATTTTAAAAATGATTTTGCAAAACAAATAGTCATATATATATATATATATATATATATATATATATATATATATATATATATATATATATATATATATATATATATATATATATATATATATATATATATATATATATATATATATATATATATATATTATCTGTGTGTGTGTGTGTGTGTGTGAAATCTCTAACAACCATCCCAAAGAGGTGGTACTACTAAAATTTATTCGCATTACCAAACATGTCGGATCACCCAAAAATGAGATTTCAAAAAGGATCCAACTATCTTCAAAATATCGAAGTTGATGAAATCTAGAAATCTGAATTTCAAAACCATTCTTTCAAGCCAAATGTTTAAATCAAGCATCCAATCACTTAGGAACAAGTCTTAAGTTCCAAAACTTATCAAAGTCCTCAAAGATGGTTTTAAATGCAATCAATCTTCCAAAAATCGAGTGAATTTGCAACTAAAATCTGATCATATTTTAATTAAAATAAGTTCAACTAGATTCCCAATTGGCAAGAAAGAACTTGCTAAGTCAATTTTCAAAAATCGTCAAAATCATGACTCAATAAAAAATATACAACTACTTTCAAAACAAAAATTTTGGAAGGCTCCAAGGTTATGATTTAAAAAAAAAACATGCTCATGACCTATGCACTAGAGCCCATTCTTGATTCAAAAGATCAAGAGTTGATCTACACTTGTCCAACATTCAAATCTCTCAAAACCAGTCTGTGTCTCCAAGAATAAAACCCAATAAATTATGCATAGAGAGATGAGAGAATGAATCATGGATGAAACATCAAGTCTCCTTTCTCCAAGCATGAACTAATTTACTACATAAAGCACATAAGTTCAGTAATTGCCAAGATGTAAGCGAACCAATTTGAAATTTCGACTACGACCAAGTCATATTGCAATGGGGATTTGGATCAATTGCTTATCTCAAAGTGACAAACATTCAATACAACCCCAAAATCATTTCAAAAACTTGAAATCTTCAAATTCACAATTTTCCAAAAAAGTCCCATCTCAATTTCTTAAAAACTTGAGTCTTCCAAAATGAACTCTAGAATTGGCATTTTGTCTTCCATTTTGAATTTCAAAGAAGTTCAATATCCATTTCAAATTAGTTCAGAATCTAAGCCTTCAATTTTTTACCAAATTCTCAATTATCAAATTTCCAATTTCAACTATCCAATTCCAATTTCAATCTACTTATGGGATTGAAACTAATAATCCTAAGTGAAGTCAATTTTCAAATCTCCAAATTACTGAAATTCAAAAAGAATTTTTGAACAAGTCCAAATTTCCAATCGAATTCAAGCTTTTGATTATTAAAAATTGAATTCCCAATTTTCAATCGAATTCAAAAGTATTTTGAAATCTAAATCCAAACTCTTGTACAATCATATAGGAGGACACCAATCAAATGACTCATACACTTGAGAAATGTTAGACCTTGGCCCAATTACCCCTGTCAAAGGTGGCAGGACCGGTCGGACCTCATATCGACGGGTGGATCCATTTTTTTTTTAAACTTCCAAACCAACCAATTCATATCTTCTTCTACTTCATAAAGCCTTCCTGTTCTGGCATGAGAGGAAGTGTGAACATATGGCAATCATGGTACAAGTCATTTCACAAAATGCCAGATATCAATTACATGAAACCATTCATGAGCATACCTATTGGTATCATGCACACTTTGTACATCTTTGATCAATTGAGGAGAAAACATGTGTCCCTTTGTCCTAGAATCAATCATACCCTTCCTCAATTGAAGGTTTGTATGAGACCAATGTGTGCTTCCTAACCGCTCAAATCTATCTCTTTGGAATCTATTAATAGAGCCATCTAGTTTCATGTTCAATTTTCAAAAACAATCCTTCTACCTATCAAGTCCTAGTCATTACATTGTTAGGCAATTGAAAAGTCCTCTCATTAGTACCGAAATTGACAATAGTCTCCAATATATTGATAGGTAATCATGGAGAAATGAAGAGCCTTCAAACTATCGATGACCCTAGAGGAGTCTAAACAAATACCACAATCCTGGTACTTACAATTTTGAATCTATTGGATTCCAAAACCATTTTGTAAACCAATGCATATAGGCAAGACTTCTATGAAGTGCATTATTATCTGGTCTCTTCTATTTTCAAGTGATTTCTTGAAAGAATGCATGAAATAAATGAAGTGTCACCTTGTTCCACCCGCAAGTCTAAACCCAATGTCAAACTCTTTTTGAGTCTATTAGTAAATCAATGTCAATCCAAAGTAATTGAGTCTTTCTTCATGTGCCCACATTGACTTTTTAAACTCAAATACCATTTTTTCTTATGATCATATCCTATTTGGCGAAGGTCAACATCAACATATCAATGGCAGTTTGATCCATGCAGTTACTGAATGATGGAATCCAAGAACCAACACATTCTAGCTTCCAGGGGGTGAAATGACCATCATCTTGGATAAACTTTTCAACATTGTGAAACTTCTTAAGCCAAAAGGCAATCGTAGAGGACTGATCGAGAGTTAGTTCCTCATCAATCAAGAGTAAGTCAAAATTCTTGAGGTGATTCAGACTCATTCGAAAAAGGAGTTGACCGATTCTAGAGCAAGATGAACATCAATATATCTAGCTAGAAAGCCTCATCAAACAGCTTTGTTGATCCAACCACACTTACCAGCAATGCCATGGATAAGTACAAAAATTCAATGATAACTTGCATTGTCAGTCTCTTTCCTCTTCTACAACAAGAAAGATAATATGGACCTTTGAGTTTCTCGCCACTGTTCATCAGTGTATGCAGCACTAGGATTCCTCTACAAAGGACTCAAAATTTTCAATTAGAGACGTAGACTATATTGAAGCATGTGTCTTCACCTACAATCTTGGTTTTACAAGCATGTGGGGACATAGTCCAATTATTTCTAGAATTCTGATGAGAGATTGTTCAACATGGAACACTATCGACAGAAGATGGAACAAGTCGATGAAGAAATAATCATCTAGGACTTCTTTGATAGAGCAGTCATTAAATCAACATGCACATAAAACTCATATAGGGGTTGCCTACTTCTAAAGCCATATTTTACAGTGTAATATCATCTAGAGCAGTATCTTCATCATTTTTCACAACAACAAAGGCAGATTCGTGATATCAAATCAGATGGAGTTATCATGGAGCATGTAGGTACTCCTGAGTGCTCTTGAACATGCACCCCAGTTCAATAACGATGGGGGCCATTCTCTCACATCTACTTTATCCTTAGTTCTGCCTACCTAACCATGCCAAATGGTGAAGAGACATCCACCCATTCTGTCATTCTTAGCTAGGTGTCAGATTCTAGACCAAAAACATTGTAATCAATCAATTCATCAACAATATTGTCTCACTCTAGTATTGAAATGTTAAATCAAGTGTTTTGTCCATCTACAATGAATGTCTTCATCAAATCGTTCTTCAAATTCTAACTCCTTGTTTTTAAAATTAGGTGAACATCTAATTTATGACGAAAACCAAGAACTAGCGAAGAAAAAGAACAAAGATGGAATCTAAACAACATCCTATCACAAAGAACAAAAGTAAAGAATCATCTTCAAGTTTTGATATAGTTACAAAAACTCTTGAGCCAGATCAGGAAGAATACAAAATGTTTCACAAGTTCATGCTAAAATTCAATAAGGAACATCGAAAACTGACAAAAAGAATAAGAAGAAGAACAATGAATCTTCATTCAATGCTAGTGAAACTTTCAATGGCACTACTACAAAAACAAGTAGTGAAGAAGATGAGAAGACTAAAATCTCTAAAGATCAAACTAAATAATGTTCAACTCAAAGGTAAAAACAAAAGAAACTTCACTTGCGAGGATTTATGGAAACATCAAAGTGACAAGTACATCAACAACCTGCCAAAGAAATTTGTAAAGCTCGATGGTCTGGGAGATTCTAAAGGTCATTGGCCATTTTCTTCACCAAATACTACAAATTCAAAAACAATCATCGAGCTCTTTTCTGCTGCTTCCCAAATTGATTAAACTCTCTTTTGACATAAAGTAAGTGAATTTCCTTGAATTGCTGCATCAAGGCTGGAGTAACATCCTAGTAAGTGTCAGATCTTTCACCTTCTATTCATTATTGACTTGATTTATGATGAGCAAAGGATCACCATGAGCATGACGTTTTTGATGTTGAAACCGAACTGCATTTTGAGTCCACATGTCAATGCTTCGTATTCAGCTATGCTGTAAGTGCATGTGCATTCCAACTTGAGAGAATAAGGGATTATCTCATTTTAGAGGTGAGTAGAAGAATCCTAATATATGTTTTGGCCATGTTTTTAGAGCCATCAAAGAACATTGTCCATGGATGAGTAGTTTCAACATGTACAAATTGTTCATCTAAAAAATCATCATTAGCCTTTGGTGTAACAACCCAGAAGTTTAGTCATGTATCGAAGATCGCGAGGGATCTTCAAGGGCTTATAAAGGGAGTCCATTAATGAGATGATTGTCCTGGTTCCTATTTGGGGTTGGAATCGAAACTGCTAGGGGCCGGGTTGGGATCCGTCGAACTAGGGGCCCGAGCCCAGGAGTGGGTCGGGTTGTTACAATGGTATTAGAGCCAGTTTAACACTCGGACATGGGTCCCACACGCGCGGATGTGTGTGCCTTAAGAGGGGTGGATTGTAACACCCCAGAAGTTTAGTCCTGTATCGAAGATCGCGAGGGATCTTCAAGGGCTTATAAAGGGAGGCCATTAATGAGATGATTGTCTTGGTTCATAGCCTTTTGGGGTTAGAACAGAAACTGCTAGGGGGCGAGTTGGGATCCGTCGAACCAGGTGCCCGAGCCCAAGAGTAGGTCGGGTTGTTACAGTGGTATCAGAGCTGGTTCAACACTCGGACCTGGGGTCCCACATGCGCGGACGTGTGTGCCTTAAGGGGGGTGGATTGTAATGTCCCAAAAAATTTAGTCCTGCATCGAAGATTGTGAGGGATCTTCAAGGGCTTCTAAGGGAGGCCATTAATGAAATGATTGTCCTGGTTCCTAGCCTTTTTGAGGTTGGAACCGAAACTGCTAGGAAACGGGTTGGGATCCACCAAACCAAGGGCCCGAGCCGAAGAGTGGGTCGGGTTGTTACAGTGGTATCAGAGCCGGTTCAACACTCGGACCTGGGGTCCCACACGCGCGGATGTGTGTGCTTTAAGGGGGGTGGATTGGATCAAAAATTTTGAACTTAGTTTTTAAGAAAATTCAAAAACAAATTTAATTTGAGTAGCTAATTTAAAGTGGATTGAATGATCTAATTTAAAATTTCTTTTGATAAAATCAGTTGATTGAATGATCTAATTTACAATTTCTTTAGATAAAATCAAAGTCATGGAAAACTATGAATTTTCCAAATTCATAAGCGAAGCTTATTTTTTGGAAAATGGGGATTTTCAAGATTTTTGGAAGATATAGTAAAATCCCAAATTTCAAATGCATTGTTGGCAAAATTGGTATCTTTCATATTGTTTTTTTTTTAAATAAGTGAGGATCCAAATTTTGTTGTTGCAACATGACTCGGCCACATTTTGTATTTATGAATTGGTTCACTTATTTCCTAAATATGGTGCACATGTCAGTATTTGAATGAGTGAGTGCATGCATGAGTTTGGAAAATAAACTATACGTATACATGCTTTCTTTGCTCTCACTTTCTCTCCTATATATCATAGTGAAATATCACCTAGATTAGTGTCTTCATAAGTTTTCGTAACAGAAAAGATAGATTCATAAAATCAGATCAACAGGAGCCATCGTAGAGCATACACCTTATCCCAACAATAGTGGGGATCTTTTCCTAACATCTATCTTGTCCTTAGTTCAGTCGTAAGTCCTAATTATGCCAAATGGTGGAAAAATATCCATGCATCTATTATTCTTAGCTAGGAGTTAGAGTCTCACAAAAAACATTGTAATCAATTGACTCAAACAAACAGTGTTGTTATATTCCAATAATGCATTGTCAAATCAACATTTGTCTATTTCCAATGATATTTGTCATCATATCATTCTTCAAAAATCCTAACTCCTTGTCTTTTCCAAATTAAAACAACTTCTTTATGGTGGAAACTAGGGATCAGAGGATGAAAAGAATAGAGATGGAAACAAAACAACAACACAATCCTTAGAACAAAAATGAAAAGCCATCATCAAGTTTCAGTTCATCTACAAAAACTCTTAAATCAAACCAGGACGAATACAAGAGGTTTCACAAATTGATGCTGAAATTTAACAATGAATAGGTGAAAGCTTACAAGAAAAAGAAAAAGGATGAAGAACAATGAATCTTCATCTAGTGGCAGCAAAACTTCCAAAATTACTGCTACGGAAACGAGTAGTGAAGAAGATAAGAAGAACTCCCAAAGAAAAAAGAAAAAAGGGAGAATCTTTGAAATTCAATCTACAAGAAGTTGAAAAGAAGCTTAATGCCATTCAACTTAAAGGTAAGAATGAAGGAAATTTTACATGTGAAGACTTTTATGAAAGCTTTGAAAATGTCAAGTACATCTACAATTTACCAAAGAAATTCATGAAATTTGATGGTCAAGGAGACCCCCAAGGTTCATTTGGCATTTTCTTTGTTAAATACAACAAGTTCTACAACAATCACCAAGATTTTTTCCACTACTTCTCAAAGAACTTAGAAGGCATAGCAGCACAATGGTATCGGGAACATGTCAATCTGGTAGAGCTAAAAAATTTTGATAAGTTGATAAACCTATTCATTAAAAGTTCATCCAAAATGTGAAAACCACGCTGATAAACACTACCCCTTGCATTGTAAGGCAGAGGAATGAATAAAAAGTTTGTGATTACACATAGAAATGGAGATTGGCTTGCAACAAAATGAGGGATCTAATATCTCAATCCCATGCATTGGGATTAATTACCACCAATCTTTCTCAACCCCTAAGGAGTCTTATATCAAACACTCCAATTAATTCATACATTGCTTGACAAAGAGGACATAATGTATTGAAGTTGGCATAAAAAATGGAGCATTTGATGCATCCACACCTACCGAGCTTAAAGAAGAATCCAATAAAAAACAAGGCTCATTACACTTCCACAAATTTCATTGCCAATGCAATGTCAGCTGGAAAAGAGAAGACTGACTATGGAAAGGGTAAGGACTTCTAAAACAAAGTCGGTGCTAGTACCATCAATAATGTCAACAATAAAAGCAACATCCACGTTGGATTTACGACTACATTGGAGCAGACGTATTAAAAAATGATGAACGAGCTGATTAAAAGAGGTACTTTGTGTCTGCCAAAAGTCTCTAATCCTCTTCTTGTGAGGGCAGGAACAAAAATCAATTCTGCAAATTTTACTGAGCCTCAAGACATGATATTGAGGACTACTTGGTGTTGAAAAGTATAGTCCAAGATGTAGTGGACATAGAGCTAAACTACATAATTTCAAGAGAGCCAATAATTACCAACCTGTTCTCCAAGCAGAGCAAGGAAACAATATCAATAGTTACATATTTCTAATAGAATTTCAATTAAGCATCAGGTCATAATGACCAACGAAAACAAGAAGAAAATGTGTGCAGATTTGTTCGAACTGCTAGCTAGGAAAGACAAGGAAGTTGCAAAGTGCAAAGAAAGCAAACAACACTCATAGTCCTGCAGAGATTCTGTCATTGGATGAGGTATTTGATTCTGAATCATTGGAATTACTCTTCAACTGGCCTAGTTCTCCAGTTACTCTGAAGAAAGAAAAATTTACCCTAAAGAATTGTATCATAATGGTCTTATATTCTTCATAAATGAAGATATGCCCAATGGAGGATTCATGCATAACTATGCTCTTCATATTCTGATCAAAATACTAAACACCACCATCACCTATGTATTACTTGATGGAGGAGCAAGTATAAATATATTTCTGCTACAAATAGCTCCAAAACTTGGAATACGAGAATCAGATTATTCTCTAGTACCAATCACAATTCATGGATATAATGGATAGGGCCAAATCCTACCTAGGCTACATATGTCTATAAGTGGACATTGCAGAAACCAAATTTAAAATTTTATTCCATATAGTGGATATAGAACCCCCTTTCAGTATGCTATTGGGCTGACTATAGATTCACTCAACCAGTGCAGTTCAATTAACTCTACATCAATGTATCCATTGAGCTAGAGGAATAAAACTGATCACAACATGCGCAGAAGATCATCAAGAACGACACCGCCATGCAGTGCTACCTATGTTTACCTATATCATTGATGTACCTAGCATTGAAGCCTGCAAAGAAGCAGAACTGATTTAGAACATCTACAAAATGTCTATCCGCAAGCTGAAGAAATAAACATGAGTAGTCAAGGGCCGCAAGCCCAACACATTTTGAGTCATCCTACACGAATAATTTGTTATTCAAACAGTTCTCTTGAAATGTGAAAGGATTCAATCTCTTCCTCTGCCAAGGATATCTGCCATTCACTGGCCTTGGTAAAAATGCACATGGAATTTTAGAACTAGTTATGATGCCGGCACAATGGAGCACCTGTGCCTTGGGATGCCTATCTAATGAATAAGTTTAAGGAAAATGAAGAGTTTAAGCCGGCACCATTCATCAAGGGGACCATCATGGGTGGATGTTCACCACCAATCTAAAAACAATCATCAAATTTCTTTTGTCTCTTTTGTTTCCTAAGAAAGTCGTACTCCTTCATTGACCCAATATCACATTTTGCAATATCATCAATGTAAAATGGTATCAATTCCATGAATATAATTTTCTTTGGATCTATGTTTCAATCAAAGTCTAATAATCATATTTTGTTTTCATGATAACAATTGAAGGTCAACCATCTAAATCACTAATAGAAATGAATCCAGAACTCATACAGATAGAATGTTCCGAGTTTGTCAAATAGAAAAACAAGATCGACCATCATCCCTGATTAATGACCTAATAGAAGAAATTAACATCAGCACATCAGAAAATCCAAGATACTACAAATTGAAACCAATCTCCTTGAAGAAGAAAGGGGAGAGTAGATTGAGTTCCTTCAAAACCATCAAGAAGCCTTTGTGTGGACTAATAATGACATGGTGGGCCTTGACATCAAGCTAGTAGAGCATCTATTGCCATTGAAGTCTGAATGCAAGCCAATAAAATAAAAACGAAGGAAAGTAGACTCTCGACTTGAGGGACAAGTTAATGAAGGTCTGTAAAACCTCTTGAAAGCAAGATTTTTCCAAACAATTGACTATCCCAACCCAAGAAAATTGGCAAAATTTGTTCTGCATAGATTTCAAAGATCTAAACAAAGGCACTCCCAAATATGACTATCTATTACCAAACATCACTTTGGTGGACAGCACAGAAGGTCATGTAATGTTCTTATTTATGGATAAATATTCTAGATACAACCAGATTAATTTGGCTTATGATGAACTTAAAACATCCCTCACAAACCCTTGGGTTACCTTATGCTACATGGTATTGTTATTCAGTTATCAATAGGGCAACTGGATAGAGGGCTATAACAGTCATATTTCATAATCAAATACATAAAATAATGGAAGCATATGTTGATGTTCTATTGATCAAGTCAATGACAAGAGAAAATCACATTGATGTCCTATGTCAAGTATTTAATAGACATTTACATACAAACTCAGATTGAATCCACAAGAGAGCATGTTTGAAGTGGAATCCCTCCAAAGCAAAGGCAATTATGGAAATGTCTCCACCAACCAATTTGAAAGCGTTGTATAGTTTGCAAGACTGAATTCATTCAATCAGAAGATTTATATCCAACTTGGCTTTGAAATGTGAACCACTCAATAAACTCATAAGGGAATGAGTGCAGTTCAAATGGGAACAAGAATGCCAAGCATCTTTTGAAAGGATCAAGAAGTGGCATCTTAATCTACTAATACTGAAACCTTTGGTTTTGAGAAAACCGTTAGTGCTTTATATCACAGTCAACCGCTCAGCTTGTGGTGGCTTCCTAGCACAGTATGAAAAATGATGCAGAATAAAGCATGCTATCTACTATGTCAACAAGATATTTGAACAGTACGAGAAATTACTCACATGGAGAAACTTTGCTTGACATTAGTGTGGATGTCTTAAAAATTGAGACATTATCTATTGTCAAGCAAAGTCAAAATTCTATGCATGTTAAATCCATTCAAATATATTCTTGAAAAACCATTCCTAAATTTAGTGATAGCTAAATAATAAGTTTTGTTGATGCCGTTAGACTTGTAGCACATGCCATAGAATTCAACAAATGGACAAACCATCGTAGATTAGTTGGCAGACTTACCCCTATCAAAAGAAATCAAATCAAATAATGACTTTCCATATGAACAAATCAAGATGATAGAATCAGCTTTGCTCAAGAACATGTATTTTGATTGGTCTATAAGCACAACAGGAGCACACATTATAGTATTCTTTGTTATGCCAAAGAACAAAATGATCCCCTACTCTCTCAAGCCAAATTCCTCCTACTCACATAATGTGGCTGAATATGAAGCCTTGATTCTGGGTTTAAAATACTTTTCAGATTCAAAGTGTAAAGAGTTCACATATTCAGAGATTCTCGCCTAGTTGTCAATCAAGACAATAGTGAATGGCAAGTCAAAAATTAGAAATTGGTCCCATTCTAAGAATTGGCAACATCCCTCATAAGACAATTTGATGAATGTCAACTTTTACACATCAAGGCTGAGACCGTTATAGGTGTGGGTTGGTTTTCAAAATATGAGCATACATATGAAAACTGAAATCTCTAATGCAATAGGGACTAAGAGAGTTTAAAGCATTAAGGGAGAAGCAGACACCTGCACACAATGTACACAATGCATAGATCGAGGAATAGGTAGGCTTGCCTAAATATGGGGAGCATGCCAATGTTCCTCAATCAGGCGTACCAAACCATGCTTAGAGATATATGTAATAAAACACTTGATAGGTGGAATCCTAAAGACAAAATGCTTCACAAATAAGAGATAGACATAGGACACAACACTTACAACATAAAACATTTAAGCAAAGTTTGTTTAGATGAAGTAGAACATGCCACTTTGTTTACATGCAAAATTTCTTGAAAAGGAACAATGCACATAACCTTGATACAAAATATAGACTACCTTCCATTTCTAATGAAATGAGATGGGACCCATCCAGTTAGCAAGCTTTAGATAATTTTTTTTATTTTCTTAGGATGCCAAGGTTAATTCTCTCTTTCCTTGTGAGGACAGATCATGCTCAGCAAGAGGGCACATGCATCTTGTCTAACTTGCAATGAGAGAGGTGTTAGATGGGGGATTTAGGATTTTTGGACATCATACAGAGAGGTGTTAGATGGGGCCCCCCGCTCCATTAATAAAGTGAACCTTGAATTTCCAGAGATGATAAGCTAGTATGATCAAGTTTAGCTGTCCATATGAATCCATGTACTCATCTAACATCTAAACAGTCAAATCCAAAAACCAGACACAGGCAAGCAAGGCCCTAAAATGGTTTGTTGGTCCAAGTTCATCCAAGTCAGTCAACTAAAATAAAATCAATAAGAAAATGCTAGAACAGAATATTTAAAGTGATTCAATGCACAAAATATCATTATGAGTGAATCAAACCATGGAAAATGTCAACAAATACTCAAACGGTTACACGTAAACTATAAATGTGTGTGTGTGTGTGTGTGTGTGAGAGAGAGAGAGAGAGACTCCCTACTACTAATAATAATATATATGGAAGGCAAGTCATTATCAATATTTTGGAATCCAAGAAATATCGTGGATGCAACAACAATTTATATTTTGTTAATACACATGGTAGGTACATTTACTCTAACCCAAGAAATAGCGTCAATTGGTTGTGAGATTTCAGTGTTGTAAGATTCAAGAACTTGTTATTTGTCTTGTCAATCATTTCATTTGACATAGTTTCTTGTAGGGGCAGAGGGAAGGGGGCGCATGGGACTGGGCTTACCTCAAATAAAAAAAATTGTGTGTAAAATTTAAAAAATTTTGCTTGTTCTATATAAAAAATTTGAATAAAATGATATTTCAGCCCGTGTCAACATTTAGAAACTTTAATTTGGCCCCACTCATGAAAAAATTCTGGCTCCACCCCTGGTTTCTTGCCTTTGCATATGAAATAACTCTTGAGGTGTTGTAGACCGGCTATGCCTGGCTCGGCCAAGTAAGTAGTATGGGATGTTGCGTGGCCAGCTTCGACATTGCTCAGAAAGCAAGTGGGATCACAATCGGACATTGAGTCAAGCAAAAAGCAATGCACTTGGAATGTGTATTGTGGTGGTGCAAGGACAAAGCGTTTTAGTGCAACATGATTGTCAGTCCCTTTGAATGATGTAGTTTCATCAGTATGTTTCCCATGTGTAGCATTAGGCTGCACATGGGTTAGGAATTAATTCCCTAGGCAGACACATAGGATTGTTATGATGTGCCCTATGGTTTGGGTATGTTCGTCGGACATTGGTTCAAGTGACCCTGATAGTGTTGGCCAGATGGAGATCCCACATTTCAAAGATGGTATTTGGGTGTCAGGAGCAGAAGGCCATGGACGTGCAGCTTGTTGAGGCAGATAGAGTGAGAAGTCCAATGTGCAAAAGGATTATCCAAGAGGGTATGGGCCCTTAGTGTTGACATGGCTCGAAGAAGCGAGCATGTCACGATACTCAAAGTTGAGTACTAGTTGGAAACACATCTTGGAAATTTGATACTTAGTGGTCGTTAGATACGTTTCAGACTTTACTAAGGAAAAGTGCTAAAAGCTATAGAAAAAAAAGACCCAAAGTTGGACTTGAGGTAATACACTCGATGAGGCAGGTAGACGAGACATGACAGGTGCATCAATCAGACGGATGTTGGCACAATTGAAGGCAATAAAGGGGATGGCCATAGATTTTTCTCATGCAAAGAGTAGGTCGATGAGGATATCGATGATTTGGTGGTGGGAGAATGTTGTGGACTAACTATGCTTGGCTCAACCAAGCGAGCAGTATGGGATGTTCCGCAGCTAGCTTCAGCATTGCTCAGAAAGTAAGTGGGATCCAATTGGATGCTGAGTCAAGCAGAAAACAATGCAATTGGATTGTGTAGTGCAGTAGTGCAAGGGTGAAGTGTATCAGCGTAGCATGGCCGTCAGTCCCTTTAGAAGATCCAGTTTCACTGATAAGTTTCCCATGCGTAACGTTAGGTTGTACATGGGGATGCATGTGGGTTAGGGATTAATTCCTCAAGTAGACACATCGGTTGCATCCACAACTGCATATAGTGCCACCAAGGCGAGCAAGTGAAAGCTAGTCATCGATTAAGGCATTGGTTGGTTGCCTTGCTTTAATAACACCTTGTCAGCAACTGCCTTCTGCTGGAGCCTCCCAAGGAAAGTTTTCCTCCACCTAGATTTCGTATAGAGGTAGATAGGCACTTGGAGGAATGATGGTATTCTGACATGGCCTGATGGCCACAACTTGCCGATGGCCTACTATGGAATAATCCTGCGGTTATGGTTTACTGAGTGCTTGACACTCCTCGTCTAGTCTATGGTTTGAAAGATTGAAGAATGCTTATGCTACCTTAAGGTTGAGTTAGGCTGGCTAAGGGCTTGTGGAAACTCTCTGCACCGCACGGGCCAAATAGGCTTGAAAAGTCAGCCCATGACACGAGGTCTTACTTTAACAACAACTTGTCAAATTGTGTCAGCAGGATCTTCAACATAGAAAACTTGTTCCACTTGAGATGCGAGTACAGAATAGTTCATTTACTATGCATGTATATTTTGAATTCATAAGAACAAAGCCAAACTCATCTTTCCTTATTCTTTTAGCACGTGAACTCAAAACATTAAACCATTTACATTTAAATAAAACAAACTTTATATCTCCATACTCAACCTCAAGGATCTTTGAAATAACTATATAATAGGTAGCTTACCAATAATTGGATTTCTATGAGAAACTTGAAGTTTGTGTAATTACAACAACACTGTTGTTTTGAGTTTTCCTCTTTTCCTTCTCTTTCAAGTCTATGAAATCAAAATCTACTAATCACAAAGGCATTATATTTCTTCACTACCTTATGAAGATATTGTGAAAGCCATATAAGTTGAACATCCACTTGTTGGCGAGTATTTTTCTGACGTAACTAATGAATCTATAGAAATAATGACCAGTTATATGATGTACTTAAACAATAAATATTAGAAACAAAAATAAACGAAATAATACCAAAATATAACTTACATGGTCTTGAAACCATTCGAAAAATTTGACCTTATGTAAGTGTTCAATCTCATGAGGCTTTCTACAATATTGTCTTCTCGACAAGTCTAGATGTTGCCTAATGAAAAACCATCTTATTAGTACACTAAAAATTTTATGATCATCTCAAAATAAAAAAAGATTAAGTTGGTGACTTACTGAAGGTAAGGCACCACTAAAGGATGACTAAACAATATGTAAGTGTGCATTTTAGTAAACAATACATATGCTCTCAAAAAACCGTCCTTTCCTTAATAATGTACAACTTTATGTTGATTCTACTTCTTCATCATTTCTTTCTAGTCTATTAAAGTGTGCATAAATACCTTGAACAAAATGTCAAACATTCATAAGCCAAATACCCTTCTACAATTGATCCTTCTGATTGACTTCCATTATGCACATAAAACTTGAGCTTGAGCAAGTACCTTGAATGAAAAATCATTTACAAGTTACTCAAGATAGTTAAAAACAAACAAGTACATAAAAACATCTTACAATAATATATCACTTACCTTTCGATAGGATATATCCAATGGGTATTGTATAGGCCCACCCAATAAGACTTCACTAGCTAAGTAGATAGGCAAATGAATCATGATGTCAATGAATGTAGGTGGAAATATCTTTTCATATGACATAATATCAATGTAATTGCTCCTCTGACTGCTTCAAATCATTTCCTTTTTCAACTTTTGTGCATAATTCCTTAAAAAGACGCACAACTCAACCAATATTGCGCTTACATTTTTAGGTAAATATCTTCATAAGGCTAATGGAAGGAATTGATGAATCAATCAACATATGATAGTCATGACTTTTTAACCCTGGCATTTATGTCTTTTCAGTGCACGCATTGTGAAATATTTGAAGCCTAACCATCTGGAACCTTCAAATTCTTTAACACATTACAAAATATGTTTTCTCTTTTTTCTCATAGTGAAACATGCTGCTGGCAGTAATATTTTACCAGTTCTATTATATGTTTATAGATGAAGTCGATGTCTTGTATTCATCTCTTGCTACAGTGATTAAAGTGTGCATGTGCTAACCTTCTCTTGTATGTCTTCAATGGATTTTTCTATTCTCGCCGGATCTCCTCCCAAAATGTTGAAAATTGTAATGATCTTTTGTTTTTCCTATCAAATTTAACATTATACCAACTATATTGTCAAAATATTTTTTTTTCGATGCACAACATATCCATATTGTGACGTAAGAAGTTGTCCTTCCAATATGACAAAGTGAAAAATGTACTTTTCCTTCTCTCATTCTTTGACAATGGTTCATGTTCCACTTCTTCTAATACATTAATTCTAGAAATACATGTAAGAAAGCTTCTTAGTTCTTCTATCTCATCAAATGAATGGTTGTCCAATATATATTCATGAGATATTGGTAAAAATCTTTGATGACCCATATAACATTCTTCATAACTATCTATTAAATGATAAGAATACATATCCTTTTGGCATATGGAGCATGCCAATTTTCCTTTCCTACTCCATCCTGACAAATCCATTTAAGCTGGAAAATCATTTATGGTCCATAATAAAGGTGCATGCATCCGAAAATATTGTTTTTGTTTGCATTATAACTATCTGCACCAAATTCCCATAACACTTTTAATTCATTAATTAGCAGCTTAAATATCAATCTTTTCTCCTAGAGAATTTGGTCCAGAAATTAACAAACACAAATTCATGTAAAGTTATTTCATACACACCATGGTGGCAGAATATATATGATAGTGATCATTGGCCAGATACTACATGATGTAATCAAAGTACGAAAGCGGTCAAAACCATAGCTGGACAAACCAAGTCTGGCATTACAACTATCTAATGCAAAAAATGGATGTAATTCATCAAAAATTTTTCCATGCTAACAAATCAGCAGAGTGTCTTAGTAAACCATCTTTTTTGTCCTTCATCATGTCATCTTATGATCCGTATGCGGATTTGTAGAATCGATCTCTCACCCAGACGTTAGCAAAAGTTTCCAACGCCTAAATGACAAGGAACAAAAAGGGCACAACGCAGGATTTTTCTCTCTTCTCCACAAAAAGATGGAGAGGCCACTTTTTCCTTTCTTTTTTTCCTGATTTTCAGGTGCCTCCTCCTGCGAGGCTTATAGCTGGGTGTATAACCACCCATGCTTCATGTCTCCAAGGGCTCCCACAAAATCGGGGCCTCATGGGTGACTCACATCTCCAAGGGCATCCACAAAATCGGGCCTCATGGGCTACAAACTCTCTAACCACCAACCACTCGCTTTTGGTGCTGCCATGTTCTCCAACGTTTCCAACTTGTTGGGCAAGGCGCATTGGTTGACTGGGTCTTACTCCTGGATCATTCGTCCCCCTTCAAAAAAAAGGATGAAGCTCCAGCGAAGTCAAAATTCAAGTGAGGAAACTCGGTCTGGCCGACTTCCCGGTTGTACCATTTGGCAGCTGTGGGCATTCACCCTTGCGACCGATACGATAGGAAATACGCTGTCCTCTTCGGGTATTGGTTGTTTTGACTTCTAGAATAGTGTCGAAGGATAGGACAGTAGCTTTTGTGATCATAACATCATCAATTGAGGGTAGGACCTATAGCTGTTCATCATCCAACATAGATGGTTCAAAAAGTTTGAGGTTGTTGACGTTCACCACTGAATAAATTGCCATGTAATCGGGTAGTTCAAGTTGGCATGCATTTTCTCCCACCATTCGGACTATGTGAAAGGGCCCATAACGAAGGGGCTTTAATTTTTGCGCTCTTCCCTTGAGTCGGTCAGCTCCAATGTGCAGCCACACAAGTTCATTTACTTGAAATTGGCCATGAACTCGTTGTCGATCATGGCGTGCCTTATATCTTTGTTGAGCCTTCTGCAGGTTTTGCTCCACCTCTTGATGAATTTTTTTGATATGGTCAAGGAAGTGGTGAGCCTTGGCTGAAGGTGTAGTGACACTGTGATCTGCTTCATTTGGGGTGACCGTGAAGATCAAGTCAAACGGACTAGATGGTAGGAATCCAAGACAAGCTTCAAAAGGTTTGTGGACTCATGCATTGCTCTGTTGAAGGCAAACTGTAGATACGGCAAGCTATCATCCCACGTTTTTGGATGCCGAGAGTTATATCCTCGTAACAGGTGTACCATGGTGCGGTTCACCACTTTTGTTTGCCCATCCGTTTGTGGATGGTAAGGAGTGCTCATGTGAAGCTTGGTATCCATCAATTCCCACAATGTTTTCCAGAGTGCACTCAAAAATCGACTATCACGATCTGAAATAATAGAGTTGGGCAGCCCAAAGTGAACCCAAACATGGTGGAAATATAGGCGAGCCATTTGAACTCCAGTTATAGTCTTCTTGCATGGAACAAGAATAACCATTTTGGAAAAAAGATCCATGACTACATAGAGATAATCATGTCCTCGCCTAGTAGTTGGTAGACCACCCACAAAATCCATGGATACACTTTCCCACAGATGTGTTGGTACTGGCAGAGGTTGGTACAAGCCTATCTTATGGTTGCTGGGCTTGAAAATACTACATAGTGTACATCCTCGCACAAACCGACTAACATTTTGGTGTAAATTGGGCCAGTAGACGTACCTCTGTAAATTTTGAATTGTTTTGTTGATTCCGAAATGTCCAGCCACTTTGGAGGTATGAGCTTCTCTCAACCACATGCTACGATCTGCCTTTTGTGGGATGCATAGTCTTCCGTCCTTTTCCAGCAAGTTATTCTTGATAGTGTATTCAGATTTTACGCCTGTTTGTGCAGCTTTGTAATGCTCACAAAAATCTGGATCATGCATATATAGATGGACGTAATCATCATGCTGGCTGTGTTGAATTTGCATGAAGCCGGTCAAGCAAACAGAGGCCTGTGGTGGTCGGGAGAGCATGTCTGCCAATTTGTTTTGATTGTCCTGCTTGTACTTGATGACAATATTGAATTGTTGGAGGTAAGACATCCATTTCATATGGTGCGCTTGCTGCAGCTTGGACTGAGATTGAAGATACTGCAAGGGACGGTGGTCGGTGTGTACCACAGTTTCTTTTCCTAACAAATAGCACCGCCAATGTTTAATGGCCTGATGTAAGGCAAGAAGCTCTTTATCATATGCTGAATAATTGAGTTGTGCTCCCTGGAATAGCTCGGAATAGTAGGCCACCGGTCGTTGTTCTTGCATGAGGACTGCTCCCATCGCATAGCCTGAAGCATCGGTTTCTAATTCGAATGGCTTGTGTAAACTTGGCAATGCAAGGAGTGGTGCTTCACTTATTTTTCTTTTCAAAAGATTGAAAGCAGCTTCACATTTTTCTGTCCATTCGAACTTGCTATGTGCCTTAGTCAAGGCATGAAGAGGTGCAGCCAATACTGAAAAATGTTTAATAAATTTTCGAAGATATTGACAAGCACCAACAAAACTGCGTACCTCAGTGATATTTTGTGGCATCGGCCACTTACGAATGACATCAACCTTATCTGGATCGATGCAGAGAGTTCCACCACCAACTATGAAGCCAAGATAGATGAGGGAGGTCTTGGCAAATTCACATTTATTTCCATTAAGCAATAGTTGATGTTGTTGTAACACCTCAAAGACTTGACAAGTATGTTGCTCGTGATCTTCCCATGATTCCCTGTATGACGTGTCTTGAATGTCGTCTTCCATGTGTCCTCATCTCGGATACAAACTTGATGGTATGCTGATTTTAAATCAAGTTTGGTGAAGAATCGAGCATTTTTGAGTTGGTCCAGCAAGTCGTCAATGCGAGGGAGCGGGTAGTGGTTCTTGACAGTGATCTTGTTGAGTGCTCTATAATCAATGCACATCCGCCATCCTCCATCCTTCTTGGGTACCAAGACCACAGGGGAGCCACAAGGCGAACTGTTGTGCTGTACTAATCCACGCTCCAGCAGGTCCATCACTTGTCTTTTGATTTCATCATTCTCAAGTACCGAATTGCGATACAATGAAAGATTGGGTAGAGGGGCATCAGATTGCAAGTGAATTTCATGCTCAACTGGATGTCGTGGTGGTAGGCCTTGTAGATCTTCAAACAAATCAGTATAAGAGTTGAGTAATTTGGTGAGCATACCTTCTTCTTCCTCATGCGTGTACATGAGATGAATTGTGGTATTCTTTTCACATGGCTGCACTAAGCGTACCAGAAATAAGACAAATCACTGACGTGCATTCACCACCCGTTTGACTTGTTCGGCTGTCATCAAATCTATTGGAGGGGCGATGTTGTCCCTAGTGATTACAAACTACTTCCTGTCTTTGGTGAGTTCATATTCTTGTGCTCGTCGGTGGTAGTGGCCATCCCGGAGCCACAAATATGGACTTCCAAGAACCACTTGGCAAACGTCAAGTGGAACAACATCACAAATAATTTCATCAATAAAATGAGAGGTGATGGCAAACTTCACCTTGCACTGGCGGTCCACTCGTTGTCCAACATCTTTTATGATCCATCCCAATGGATATGGACGAGGATGTGGTGTGGTGACCAGACCAAGTCGTTCCACCAGACTTGACGAGATTAGGTTCTTTTGGCTTCCAGTGTCAAAGATTGCGCCAATAACTTCATTTTTCCCATGGATCTTGATGGTGAAGAGTTCTTCAGCATGCTCCTCCTCCGTGGTTGAGATAACAGCGTCAGATCTAGCCATCAGGGATAGGGCCGTATCTGGCTGCTGTATTGAGCCAACCCTCTCAGGATCATTTTCTCTAGCCACCACCGTATTAATCTGCTTCCCTCTATTCTGCTCCTTGAACCGCTTGGGTTTCAATTCAGGATGCACCTTCCAGCATTTATCTTTGTTTTGTCCAGAAATTTTGCAATGATCACAGTAAAAATCAGACTTGGAAGGATATGACTTGGAATCCTTCGAAGTGTGATTGTCATCATATTTCGATACCTTCTGTTTGGATTTTGCAAAATTTTTGTGATTGCTGCCCCTGTTGTAGTTGCTGCCCCTGTTCTTTGCTTCAATAGTCATTGCCGTAGTACTTCCGCTTGAAACATCTAACACTCGAAAAAGTTGCAACTCTTGGCCAATCGTATACTGTAGACCCGCCACAAATTTTTGTACAGCTTCCTCAGTGTTGATCGATACACCAAGGGCAACTGCAAGCCGTCGGAACTCGGTTGTATATTCTTGAACCGATTGCGTGTTATATTGTCGCAACGTATACCACCTTGTCCAACGATCTTGCAAATATCCCATTGGATAAAACTCCAGCCTCAGGAGGAGTCATTTGAATTCCTCCCAAGTGACGCCCTGTCCTTCTCGAGATGCCAGGATACCATTCCACCATGCCAATGCATGGTTGGTAAGTTTTAATCTAGCAAAGGCTACACGTTCCGTACCTGGATACTCATAAAGAGTAAAGTAGGTTTCCATTTGAGCCAACCAAGAGTCCAGCTTCTCGGCGTCAATGGAACCATCAAATACAGGGATGTCGATCTTGGCTTCCACTTTGAATGGTCTTGGACATTCTCTTGTGAGAGGTTGTTCAGGTCCTTTCTCCTCTTCTTGCGTTGCATTAGCGTCCTCCCTTTGTGTCTTGATCATTTGTTGCTGAGCATGCTCAAGTTGCTCCATCTGTAACGACATGGTTTCAAGGGTGGATTGCATGGTTTGAAGAGCAGCAACCAACCCAGCAGTCACTTCTTTGTCGCTGGACGTAGACATGTCACTCTCTTCAATTTGTGATCACCGTCGATGTTGTGTGAGATTTTGCAACTGCTCACCAGTGGCGCCGTGCGTCGATCGGGTCCCCACCATGCACAAAAACTTGTCTCGGATACCAATTGATCCGTATGCGGATTTGTAGAATCGATCTCTCACCCAGACGTTAGCAAAAGTTTCCAACGCCAAAATGACAAGGAACAAAAAGGGCACATCGCAGGATTTTTCTCTCTTCTCCACAAAAAGATGGAGAGGCCACTTTTTCCTTTCTTTTTTTCCTGATTTTCAGGTGCCTCCTCCTGTGAGGCTTATAGCTGGGTGTATAACCACCCATGCTTCACGTCTCCAAGGGCTCCCACAAAATCGGGGCCTCATGGGTGACTCACATCTCCAAGGGCTTCCACAAAATCGGGCCTCATGGGCTACAAACTCTCTAACCACCAACCACTCGCTTTTGGTGCTGCCATGTTCTCCAACGTTTCCAACTTGTTGGGCAAGGCGCAATGGTTGACTGGGTCTTACTCCCGGATCATCTTATTTCTGAAGCAATTTTTTGAAGAAAAATACATTTTCTAAAGCCTTAGTATTAATGAAAAATGATGCAAAGTATTGTAGAAATTTTTCTAGTTTTGCTTTGATTTCTTGTTAGACATCTTCTCTCCATCTAGAAGCATCTCAAACATCACATCGATCTTTATCACTAGATTCTTTCCAAAACA
Organism: Nymphaea thermarum; assembly: GCA_011799765.1. Lineage (NCBI taxonomy): Eukaryota > Viridiplantae > Streptophyta > Magnoliopsida > Nymphaeales > Nymphaeaceae > Nymphaea > Nymphaea thermarum. The sequence goes on from JAANDH010000439.1 coordinate 148,352, forward strand.
ACATACAATTTTGAGGACATGCATATGTGTTTTCACAAGTCATACCCAATGCTTGAACAATTTCTTTTGTTGCGTAAAATGATTTTGGTATTTGCACACCTATAGAAAATGCTTTTTGCAATAACTCCATTAACATATCAAATGATCTATTACTCTATCCATATAGACTTTCTGTGAAATAATCAAATTATAAAATACAACTTAGAGAATTTTTTACATTCGGGATATACTTCTTCTTCAGCATTGTTTAGCAAATTTGCATATTCTTTATTCTGTACACCTTTATCTTTTATGTCATCATGCATTTCTTCATCATCTATATCTTCATCATCCACATCTATGTTATCTTCATCTTCTAGTTGTATTCCAAACGCATCTCTTATCAAATCATTCATGTTATCTTGATCATTTTCTGCAGTTTTATCCAATGTTATATGTATCGCATGATACGGGCCCCTATCATGCGATACGTATCGTATAGGTTTTTTTCAAACCTATATTATATACCTACGATACACAATAGCTTGTGTATCATAGGTGTATTAGTTGCATCGTACGATACGGGGGCTATATCGTATGATATACCCACTGTATCATATGATACATGGATAAAATGATTTTTTTTTTGTTTTTTACAAAAGAACCTCTCTCTTCCTCATTCTAAACATGTCTATAAGTTGTGATAGGGGGGAGTTTTACTATTTTTTTTACAAAAATTACCCATTTATGTGATAAATCGTCGATTTAGAGGAGAACCCGCTTGTCGATAAGAAGGTTTACTCATGGCCCTTGGGGATGATGGGACCTTGATTGATGATAATCATAACATATTATTTGTTGTAAACTTGTAATGTAATATAAAACACTTAAAGTTTGAACTTTAAATTTGTGATTGACGTTTATTATGTTATTATGAATTTCTTATTTGTCATTTCTAAATGTGTTGTTAATATATTATGGTTTATGAATGATGTGATGAGTTTTCTTTATATAGAACACATTTTTTTCAATTTTGTTTTTCCTGATTTTAAAGATTTATTGTCTATTCTTTCTAATTTTGTAAAATTTTTATGAATTAAAAAATTAATTTATGATACGATACGTTACGATACAGTATATAGGTCGGCCCAACCGATACATGTTACCATACGCCTTTTACAACATTGGTTTCATCATGATCACTTTGGCTAGTAATACTGACTCATCATGGTAATGCCAACGTGTACAATTTTGGAAAAAACCAATACATATTACATGATCCCCAACATATTTTATCAATTGAAATAGATAGTTGTTGCACTTTTTATACGGATACCTAATTTTCCCATCAACTACTATACTATTTGCCATGGCAAAGTTGATGAAGTCTCCAACACTTTTCACATATTCCATGCTCCTTTTAGAGGGCAGAAAAGTATTTATAACAATTTCAATTAAAAAGTTATAAAGTACAATTAGACAAGGTAAAAGTCCACCTATCTTGATGTATTCAACTTCAATCTTCCTTCTTCAAGAATCACCTTGTTATAATATGTGCTTCAACTGACAAAACTAAACATCATAGTTTAGTAATATATTTACTACAGTTTATACGAATTTTATAAAGAATAGGTTACCCAAGTGTATTTCTAACCTAATAAGACAAAAAGTAGAAAATTGTTTTAAAGAATGAGCTTCCAAAGTAGTAGAAAATCACACTTGTCCAATTTTTTTTCAATGCATTTGGAAGATTTGGACTCAAACCCTTTAGATTATTAAGTATACTTAAACGAAAACAACAAGAAAAAATATTTAAAGCATCCCCATCGTCAATGTCAGCAAAAGTAAAGGCACATAACTTATCTTATTTAATTGTTCTCAGAATGTGTTGATCGTGCATTTTATCAAGCTAAGACTAGAAACGAATTGTTACAAAAATGCACAGAAATTTAAGCTTTCCTTATCCATAAATGAATTGTCAATGGTAGCACATACACATTACTCATATGGCATGTTAATCTTTTTTTTTGGACAGTATCCAGCTTTAATTGACAGTTTATTTAATTTATTCTTATAAGCTGCACAAGGTATAACCAAAGCTGGGAAAGTCAAACCCAAGACAGAAGCCATTATATTTAACATTAAGAATTTTAAATTTTGGATTATATTTCAGCCTTGATAAACGTTTTGAAAAATATATTTTGGCCCCTTTTAAAAAAAAAAAAAAAACCTGGCTCCCCAAAGTGTATATCACCTACTATGCTAGGCACTAGAAGGATGCATGCATGTTAGGACCCTGGAGTCAAGAGAATGGCCTTGGAGATTTCAAACTCTGGGCCGTTAATATTCTCTTGACCACAAATGCTCTCTTGCCTCAACAATGGTTTTACTTGCACTATTAAGAGAAAAAGTGAAATAGCATAACTATTTGCTGTCTTCCATAAATAAGAATAGAATTGTCCTCACACTAAATACTCCTTTTATAGCCTTGTTCACATGACCCCACAAGGAGAGAAGCATCTAAACTTTTCAGTAAGATATCTGATAGTTGTTACAAACTACAAAGTAATACTTAACCTGAGCATTCGCTTCTCGATCTGTCATTATACCCCTAGAAGTAGAAAAATTACAACCCCTATCCCCCCAAGTTATCTGTGATAATGCCCTTGTTATGATTGCTAAATTGCTTAACAGTGGCATCTGTAACTAAGTGGAAACAGAAAAAAGAGAAAGGAACTTATGTTCCTGTGCTGGAAGTCATGAAACATAAAAAGTTGGGTAGGCCATGGTTTGAACCCTTCGATGAAATGCATTTAACTTCAGAAGCCTCATTGTAAAATGTCAGTTATATGAATGATTGGAGGATAGCAGTAAAAAATGCTAAAAGTCCTCCCTGACGTCTTGAGCTACATTCAGCTTTGGCTTTTGCAAGAGGCAATGTGCATGAGAATCAAACCTTAACTGCCTGTATGAAAGCCAAAGCTTGTTCCAGTATACCAACTAAGTGGTCCACTCTAACATCTAAAACATATTGGTGGCTTTCATTAATAATTGCTGTGTTAGGTGTGTTTTTAATTATTTTTTGGCTTGCTGCTCACCTCTTTGCGCAAACTTGAACAGAAACATTTGAGATAATATAATATCAAGGGAAGAACCACTATAGGAATTTGGTTACTGAACTACTATAGAAATTATTCTAATGAAAAGGAACACTTGAGTCATCATTTTCCTTAGAATCCTCAAGAGGAGTTTCTTAAAATCTGTCTACCACCAATGCCCAATCGATTAGGGCCAACAACGTGATGGTGAGCTGCGTCGCAGGGCGGCACCTCAATCACAAAGATGGATATTTTCAAGTATTTAGGATCAATATATATATATATGTGTGTGTGTGTGTGGGGTGGGGGGGGGGGGAGTGTGGTTCAGTCAAAACCTAGAGTATAAAATATTCATGTGAAAAGAACCAGGTAGGACAAGTATGAGCTAGTGGTTTTGGTAAGGATTCATGGTTTAATGAATTATTGATGCAGCGATAGGGAGGATAATCTCCTCCAAATACCCACCAACGATCTTCAATCGATGATTCAATCAGCAATTTGTAATAAAAATGACAAAATATGATAAACTACAAGGAACTAACCCTAATCACCCACACATTTTCTCTCTTCATAAGAACCTAAAACTTACGTAACAGTTGTTAGTGGGACTACTAGCGAATATAAGGTCTGAAACAGTCAAAATACTTGACACACAAGGAGAAAGCAGGAGGAGACAAAAGACGAATGTATGGCGAGGTGATTAGATGAATGCAACAGCGTGGAGAGAGACAGAGAAGACGATCGACAGTGCAGAGAGAGACAAATGGATGCAAGCAATGACACGAGCAGAAAAAATGACGATCAACGCGTTGACAGAGAGATGGGCGACGAATGCAGCAGAGCAGCGAGGATCTTTTCAGCAGCAGCGAGGAGAGGAGCTTCATGGCAGAGGGCAGTGTAAAAAGATCAGATGGCGGGAGGAAGGGGATTTTCGCGGTTAGCGATTTCCTAACGCAGAGAAGCCTTGCATTTGGAAAAGGGGGACAACCACTTAAAAGGTTTGGAAACGTTTTACAAATGCAAGTTCACCCTGCATTTGTAAGGGTAGCGGACTATTGCAAATGAATGAGCTTGCGTTGTCGAATACTTTTACAAACACTGCCCCAGATTGCGTTTGTAAATATGGCTTATCTACTAAAGCAGGGAGGATACGGTGTTGCTAATAGGAAGGTCTAGGTGGCTAGTCTCTATACTGCGTTAGAGACGGTCCATAATCAAACGCAACTAAAAATTGCGTTCGTGAAATGCCTTACCAATTGTAACATGCTCTCAATGCGTTAGAGTAAGCTACAATTCTTCTAGTGATGTCTCAACGACAAGAACAAAGACACCGCACGTCACTATGAAACTAACTAGCTAGCCTTGTAATACAGCACAAGATGTCTCTATCAATCTGGGAAATAACATTTGAGTGAGTTAGCTAGACAAGCAAAGAGAAAAAGGGGGAATATATCACCAATGGCACAAGAAAATGAATGGTAAAACCTTGATTACTGCTCATAAGGAACGGTAAATGATGAAAGGACTAGAGGGTACAAACTTACATATGAGAAAACTTGCAAAGCCACACGCTTGAATAGTTGCAATAAAAAATCCATATTAGCTAAAAGAAACAACTAAGTGCATGAACCAAAATATCACAAAATTAAAGGAAATGCGCATCTGCTTGGGCATTAATAAGCTGTATAAATAACTCGAAAGCACATACATAAAAAACTATCAGACACGTAAAAAATGACATGCAAAGTGGCAAAAGTGAGTGAAATGAAATATTTTCAAACTGAAGCATGGACCTTCTTTGGGGCCGTTCGATTAGCAGCCATGGTGGACGCTGATGATGGAGACGGTGAGTGGTGCCACTGATGGTGGAGAGGTGAAATCGAGTATGAATGGCTGCCATTGCTGAAGTGAATGAAATGGGGTCGACGGCATGCCTGGGTTTCCAGGTGCTGGAGATGTGGGTAGATGCAACTGGTGCCGCCCTTGGTTGACCTGCATGGTCGGGTGCCCGAGCAAAGGTGAACGTATATATATATTATTAGATTACTCGCCAAAAGATGTCTTGCACACGCAGGATAAACAGATGCCCAGAAGATTTCAGCTTTTATATATGTACATATAATCATCTGAAATTATATATTTAATGGTGGTCAAGACGAAGGATGGCGGTTGTCCGACCTCTCGTTATCAGGTGTTTTGTGGTAAACGTAGGGAACGTCGTACGAAGTTCTCAAAGGTGGCAGACAATAGACTATCGATGGAGAGGGGGAATTGCTGTCGTCGTTCACATATATATATATATATATATATATATATATATATATATATATATATATATATATATATATATATATATATATATATATATATATATATATATGCCAACGCCATCGGGGGTTAAGTTATATGGGTAGGTGTTGACCAACCCAACAGCCCATCACCGGCCTCGACCCGATGCACGCTATTCTCATGAAAAATCTATTGCATGAACAAGGGAAGGACCACACAAAGAGAGAGAGAGGGGGGTAGAGAGAGAGATAGAGAGAGAGAGAGAGAACGTGCATTCGTTATGACGCCTAGTCTATTTCTTGTGCAGGCCCTTCTCACCCGTGACTCCGTATTCTACTTCATCAAAACATAGCCTGTCAACATGTCTTACAAATGTGTCCCTCCTGTATATATATTGCTTTCGGAAACAGGGAGAGGGAGATCTGCAGTGGTGCATGTGTAATATACATACAAGATCGCTTACATGAGTGCGAGTTCCAAAATTTTATGCATAAGTGCGGTATCAGTAAATTAGGGTTCATGTGAATGTCAGTTGCAGAATTTTATGCCTACATGCATTTACATACGGAGAGAGAAAGAGATGCACGTGAACAAGTATGCTAGTGGCAAACTCAACCTTGTGTAAGATAGAAAGTTGCATGACATGTAATCCCACACCACAGTCGTCAAAACAGATATTAAATAACAGAGAGCTCCATCACTTGGAAAGATAATCGAGAAGCCATTATTCTAAAGCTTTTGGAAACGAACATCTTCCCTACCAAGTCTCTTTTATGCTCATCGTTGGTCATGGTGCAGAACAGCTCTAAAATGTTACCACACTTCATAAATAGTGGGCGCTGAAGTACGCATAACACAGACACAGTGGATCTGAAATTTCTAAGTTCCTGCTTGTTTGATAAGATCAAGATGTCATCTTCAGCAACTGAGCACGACCTCGGAACAATAAACAAGAATAAGGTTTCCTAATTTTCCGGTGATCATGAGATTACAATCTGAAAAGCAGAAATCTTAATGGTTCAATTTCGTGATTTCCCGGCCCATCACCTTCTCTCCTCCCGGGAAAGACATAACAATAATAAATGAATCACCACTTGACATAATTACCAAACCGAATCTGAGTGTCGTGAGGGGATCGTTTCTGGTATTTAGAATGGGCGGTCTCCCGAAGACAATATGATCCGAATCTCAAGCATGAATATCTCTCCATCTCTCTCTCTCTCTCTCTCTCTCTCTCTCTCTCTCTCTCTCTCTCTACATCTCACTGTTTTGCTGCATTAAGAAATGTTGTTGAACCTATCTGCACATTGCAGTTGGACCATGTTTGACGGAGCCAACTCTCTTCATTTCAGCCAGCAACCGTTCGAGCGAGTCATCCATTTAAGCATCTTCAACATGCTTTCATGCTCCTAAATTCATCAAGAGTGCTTGTGCCTTTAAGATTACTCCTCAGCAAGCAGCAAGTTATAAATCCAGACTATTTTGTCCGCAGTGGATGTGCCCAGGTGTATCTGGAGAGAGAGAGAGAGAGAGAGAGAGAGAGATCAACCTTGAACAAAAAAGATGTAAATGACCACCACGCTGGTGATGCTTAAACATACACAGGCATTTATTTTGTGCACATGGAGGACGGAGATTACCTACCTAATGCCAACAGAAGATGAAACTTTACAGGGTTCAGCTAAATGCAGAATGGTTTTAACTATTAAGTACCTATGAATTACCTAATGGCAATACCGTTGGCTCACATCTTTGGAGATCCAAGTATTCCAGCCATGTCGATACTGGGGGCATGGATACACTGGATTTCAGCCTTAGTCTAACTCAACCATACGTCTTATCTAGGCTTCTAGATTCATGAATTAATTTGAAGAAAGAAATAAAATGATGGGGCTTCTAGTACAGCCAGCAACACACATAACATCCGTGTCCTATATATGCAAGTAACAGGTTGAAGGAATATAGCATCAGGCGCGGCCGACAGTATCAAGCACAAACAAAACAAAGAGATATAGGTCATTATTCCTCTCAGACAGACCGCCTACAAACTCCAAGAACAGAGCTGGTTTTGCCATCTCTGGCTAAGATTCATATCATCTCATGGAAGGAAAGTTATCCCCAGAGAGTTCGAAACTTTGCACTCAATATGCGAAGAGGATGTAGAACATATTATCCCTCAAGGATGTGGAGAACATATACAACACAAACGTAACGATTTGGAACATCGAAAACAGCCTAGAGAAAAGAAACATCAGAGATCAAAGACTACAGAATCAAGAAATGGAAACCATTCTGTTATGGGGGCGATACACCATATATATAAAGTGCGCCATGTTCGTTTGCTTAGTCGGCGCAAGCAAAAACCTTCACTTTCTTCTTGGTTAATTTGTTTCCCATACATTTGCACGCGCGGCCGGTTTTTCTAGAAGCACCGGCGGAACACAGAGAAAGAAAGAGAGAGAGTTTACTAATAAGTTAATCACAAGGGACCACTAGTATTGTTCTGGAAGAAGCAAAGGAGAGAGAAATGTTTCACAGTGGTTTAAATTCCTTTAGAGGAAAAAAAGAAAATAATCTTTTTCATAATCGAATTTCTGAAGTAGTTGGTATCTGATCTACAAAATAGGGAGGCTGGAGCCGTTGTCTTCACAAAGATTTACTCAAAAAAACATTTGTTGGGATTGTGGTTAACCATCCAAACTTCTTTACACAGCATCTCTGCCATTACACTTTAGCAACCGGAAGTTTTGTGATAACTAGTTGTTAGCCAAGTAGTATTCTGGGTTGGAAGCCCTAGACACTTTTGCAGTATAAAAAAGAAAGGATTTAGCCTGATTTAGCGTGTGTGGACTATACTTCAAGAGGTTTTCTTCCAAACTCAAAATCCAAGCTGGTGAAAGCGCAAACCAATAATTTTTAGCAAAGCAAGCATCATCTACGTTATCAACTGCGACTCCTACATGAATTAAACGATGCTAAAGGGAGGCCGTTGAAAAAAACACTGAAGAAAGGGCGGGAGAGAGAGAGAGAGAGAGAGAGAGAGAGAGAGTATGCATGGCTCCTCGCACGCCACTCACAGGAGCCGATCAGCAAGGATAGGACTCTACCACGAGTGGCATACAGGGAGCCAGGCACAACATTAACTAACCACGACCCTCTACTACTCTTTTCCTTTCACCTTCACCTTAGCCTTCCCCTTATCTCGGCTCTTCCTTCGCATTCACTCAACTTCTGCTGCTAGCTTAGCACCAGGCATTTGTCCTCCTCTGATCCTTTAGCATTATCCGCTTTCAACTCGGATGATCAGACCGACTTCTTTCCCTCGCTGCTCTCATCTCTCATGTGTGAGAGAGAGAGAGATAGAGAGGGGAGGCGGAAGGTGTGGGTGCGGTAGCGAAGAGGGGGAAAGCGAAGCGAAGGGGAGATTGCGAGAAAGGTGAGGGGCTGGTCGTGGATTTATTGAGTCGGTAAGGCATTGTTTAATAAAAAAAAAAGAAAACCACAGACCAACATCCTTCCAAAGTCACTAAAGAATAAAAACAAAAAAAAAAAATAATATTATGAAAAGGTGGGGAGAGAGAGAAAGTGATAACGGGTAGGCAACAACCATATTTTTAAAATGATATAAATGGTATTTGGTACAGCAAAAAGTCATTTTATACTACAAAGGAGCTCCTTTCTTTTCTCTCTCAGCCCGTTTGAGGTCACAGACAGAAGAGTAAGAATCAAATTATAAAATATAGAAAGAGAGTGAGAGATGGCAGATGGCTCCCTCCATTTTGCCTTTGTTTGGTATCGCTTTAACTTGCTCTAAAGCAGCCTGCTTTACTCTTCTGATGTAGATTTGTCTGGAGTGCTTGGAGGGATTTTGGATTCTGCATATGCTCCCTACTCTCGCACCCTCTCTCTCTATTCTTTCTCTCTCTGCTGTCAGTCATGTCTACTACATATAAATGGAAAATAACAAGTTAACCCCGTCTCAAAATAAGCAAAACTAGGGTTCCCCACCTCCATCATTTGCCTTTTTAAGGTGTCAAACCCTAAACTCTAGGGCACCTCCCCAACACCACGAGCCATAATTGCCCCCTACTCCCCCCTCCCTTTCACCCCCTTCAACTCTGTACGAGAGACTGGGAGCATCAAAACACACTTGCATAAAAATCCTGCCACAAGATGCACCTCCTTCTTTTTCTTTTCTGCCCAAATGACCAAATTGCACCCTCCATCAGGCTTGCGTGCATGGTGCATATGTTGGCGCAATTCCATTTCAAAAAACTTGATTTCTTGTCTTCTGTCCATTCGAAATACCCACAGGTAGATTTTCAGGTCTGTTTTTTTTTTACTAGCTAGAAGCTCATATAAGATTTCTCATATAATTTGTAAAATCCTTTATGTTTTTTATGTTCCCATCTTTCTTATCTTTACGCATCCAAAGACACTCATTTAAAAGCGAATTTCCAAGTTATGGATCATGGAGTCCCATTGATTTCTGTATTTTGATTAGTTTCTGTAACTTGAGTTTCTGAAATTAAAATGAAAAGGGGAAACGCATACGAAGCACGACGGCATGGCCCAAGTAAGCGTGGTCTGATGCTGGCTTAAAGAGCCAGCTAGCTACTGCGCTCGACCATAGGTTGTTGGCTAGGCTTTCTTGAGTCATTTTAATTTCCTCATGTAACAAGGGCACGAGATATGTTATCTGAAGCATGTTTTTCTTTAAAAATTAATTTGTACCTTAGTCGACTGGATGACGGAGACATGTTAGGAGTTCTTGCCGGATAACTTCGCTATATTTATAGGAAAAGTATAAATGATGTAAAAACCTGAGTTTTAAAAATGCTTCTTTTTCTTTTTGCGTCTGTAATAAGGAATATACACACGTCGGGCGTCAAATTTAGCAACACCTTGGACGACCAAACGCATCCGCCTAATTAATGTACGCGAGAAACAGCCTAAGGTTGAGGTATTTATAAGTCGCTCGCGTAACCCATTATAAACTTGTGGCAAGGGGAGGAGGGAAGCAGACTCGTCATCAAATTTTAAAAACTTTTAAAATTTATATGTAAATTTAAAAATTTTAGTTTAATATATATATATATATATATATATATATATATATATAATTCAAAAAAAATTATTTGTCTTTGTTAAAATTTTGAAACTATAGTTTAGTCCATTCAATAAAAAATTTCTAGCTTTGCCCCTGCTTGTGGCCGCTCCATCCACTATGTTCTCCCAAAAACTGGTTAGACTTTGCTTAAGCTAATAGTTACTGAGAGGAGGCCCAGCTGAGACTGCCCCTCAAGCAGCTTTTTGATTTGGTACGTGTAATTGTAGATCAAAAGTTGTGTAAGATACTGAAGTCGGGATACTTAATAATTAATCTTCCTTCAGATTAGTTTTAAACATTATCCGTTTTATAAAGTAGGTGTTTTTTCTTTAAAATTTACCATAACAATGACCAATGAAGTTGGCTATAATAAATTTAACCGGGGCGTTTGCGTTTGCACATTTCAAGGGGTTATGTTATCATGATGAATCTAAATGTACAGCGCGTGCACGAAAATGAAAAAAAAAAATGTTTCCATGCATAAGATCTTCTTAGTTTCTTTAAACGTACTGAAAAGTGTTGCTTGATATGGCAATTTGATAAAAGAAAGGACTCTAGGTTGCCAATCACTAACCGACGTTTAATCTTCTTTCAATCTCATGTTTAAAATCGATGAACTTGCAAAAACATCCTCACTAGAAAATGCAAAGACATGTGCTGTAAGAAATTATAAGGGTTAAAGAAATTTGCATTTGGCTCATGGTGGACACAATTTGCATGAGCCGTGGCCCCATCTCAATTTTTTTTTTTAAATTTACATATACATTTTAAAAAAATTCACTTGTTCTATATAAAAAATTTAAAAAATGATATATCAGCTTTAATCAAAATTTAAAAACTTTAATTCAGCCCACCTCATGAAAATTTTTTGGTGTGGTTTCGTTCATGTCTGGATATTGGATGCAGCCCAAGACAACCTACTAGATATACTAGTAAGACCATAATTAGTTCAAAGTAGCTCCCAACTTAATATAGGGACTTCCACCCGTGCAATAATGCTAAAATTTGGATACATGTGATCCGTCTTTGCAAGGAATGGAGCTCTCAATCTAGTGACATGCTGTTCTGACATGTTCATAATGGCTTCCAAGCAATTTGGCCTGCTCCCCTACAATGGCATTCTGGAATTTGGATTGATTTACACAGGCTGCTGGGTCCATCAACTCCACGGGTCGGGTTTAGATTACCTCTTCGGTTCTTGAGGAAACTTTATAATGTACGAGGATATGTGATATGGTTGTATCCAAATTGACCGGATACAAGTGAAACTTCATCATCCAAATCCGAACCCAATACCAAATCAATTACTTAATTGCCTGGTGCCACCGGTGATCATGGTAACTGAAGCAAGAGCGGGGCCACACGGGCATCTCGCCATCTCCGCTGGTGAGTAAAGCGAACGGTGGAAGGGGATCAACTAACTAGAAGCCTAATTCGGTCAAAACCCTAGCGTTCGGTCAAAGCCCAAAGCTGTCCTTTTCCTTGAAAGGGACGTTTTATGTGACGTCCTTGTCCCAGAAGAGATGTCCCTTTCAGTAATTTTGTCCTTCTACTTTTCCTCTTTTCCGAGAAAGGGGAATTTTCGCCTTTATTCTATTTTATTCTTATTTCTCCTTTTTCTTTTTTTTTTTCGAAAATCCATGAAAAAGTGGGGGTTTCGCTGGATATCGGGTCGTGTCAGAGTCCACCGCGAGCTCCATTTTCTCATGGTGGAAGCAAGTGTGCCTCACGATGAGATTTGGTGGGACCCATTGGCTCCTTCAAAGGCAGGTGCATTGATTTATCAGCACGTTTCACCTCGAAATTTGAGACCCACACAGTCCGATTGGTCTCCCGCCATTTCCCATCCTTCCTCACCTCGTTATATCGTTGGCAGAACATATCGGGTTTATATTGTTCGTTTGATTTCTGATCCAATCCTTTACTTTGTGTAAATAAAAGCATTAAACATTTATTATATACACATATTACAACTTCACAAACTTTTTATGAAGAACTTTATTGGTGACTTATTTCACCTTATTTTGTGGTCACCATACCATAGTCTTTTATTTGGTCAGCTCCAAATTTTGATTCCTACGGTAACAACTCTTAGAGAGTAAATATGCAATGCAATCCCATTGATCTCACACACTAACACACACTCACTCACTCGCTCACGAGAGAGAGAGAGAGAGAGAGAGAGAGAGAGAGAGAGAGAGAGGACATTGTCGCTTAAATCTCACTGCCCGAGTTTCTTTGTCACAATTTAAAGGTGTTCAAGAGAGCTGCTTTGTCAAAAATTAAAGGTGCATACCGCATATGTGTTCAACGTGAACCAAAAAGTTCAAACCAACAATTTATTTGCATCTTTTGAATGAAAGATTAAATCATAATAACAATTGGACGCATGTGCATCCAATAATCAGGAGTCACAGCCACTCCACTAATTAAAACCTAAGATCACTTCATACGACAAAAGGAAAAGTATATACATATATATATATATATATATATATATATATATATATATATATATATCAACATCTATATGTGTGTGTATGTGTAGTCCCTGAATGGTGAGCCTATAGTCATGGGACACCAAATCAAGGCCCAACATTTGGAAACAGATGGAAAGTTTTCATTGTTTCAATTTTTTGAACTTTTACTCTATCAATCAAGTAGAGAGCAAAGGGGAGGCCTGGCAGATCTCTTCATGCCATTGGGGCACATTGGGGCTGTAAAGCCCAAAAAGTTCAAAAGAATACAATTAAATATAAACACACACACACACACACATATATATATATATATATATTATATGTTTATTTTTTAAAAGTGTTGGAACCAATCAAATTAAGTATTAAATCTGTAACCAAAATTAGAGAGGTGGTTAAGTATAATGTTATGATCACTAGAAAGAGTAAATGAGATATTAAATAAAGATGAGAGAACCTAAAAAGTCACTTTTTCTTTTAGGTAACATCAAATTCAAATGAAAATTTTGGGGCCATAAAAAAGGTCTTATTAAGGTTGAGTAGGTAGCACTTTAGCCTTCTACTTACTACCATCATAGTGGGAAAAACTTCTATAGCAAAAAGATTGGAGAGACAATGAGATAGCTTAGCTTCCATTTCCTTGTTGCATCCCTGCTTGAAGTCAAAGTTGAGGATAATGACTTGTTTTCTATCATCTAACCCATGAAGCGTTAGACAAGGAAGCTAGTGGGTTGCTGATTTAGATACAAATCATCTTTGTTCAGATAAGTGCTCTACTTAGTTTGGGTTGACAATCACACACACACACACACACACACACACACACACACACACATATAGGGTTATATGAAAAATGGCTATGTGGTAATATAGACATATATGATTATATATGTGTAATGTAAGGAATGAGAAGAAATTGGTCAGTCATAATCAACTAGGAGTGCCTCTATCCATAAATTCTCAAGTATGTATTTAGAAACAGAAACAAACCTATGTTTGGACATCTATGCAATTTTAAATGAGTATGTTGTGACCTAGTATATACACATGCTTATGTTGCAAGGGTGTAGAGAGAAAGCTAGTGCATAGATCCACAAGTAGATTGAATAAACCTTATATTTTTCAAGTATGTGAATATTTAGACCTAAGTGCAGCATATAGTTCATGTATATCTGATATATTTAGACGTATATAAAGAAATGTGTATATATATATATGAGAAATAATGTACATATACAATATACATGTACATAGATGTTTATGGTAATATGCAAAGTTAAGCATAAGTTTGTTGTTGAGTAGAGGATGATATTATTTGTATTAAAGTCATCTTAACAATGATGTAGTGCAAAATTTCGTGAGACATGTCTACTAACTTTAAGGAAAAAAAATGAGATAATGTTGTTTGTGTATATTTGTATACATGTCAGTCATATAGATACATCAGGATCAGATAATATTGTATGTACATGTATATATATGACAATCATATAAATGTATCAGAGATGAGATACTATTGTCCTTACCTAAACATATATGACAACCATATTGATATTTCAGAGACTAGATAAACTATATATATATATATATATATATATATATATATATATATATATATGTATATTTGTGGGTGTGTGAGTGTGCATATTTTATGCATAACGTATGCATTTTACTATCTATATACTTAAGTGTATGACTTTTCAACACATATTTTATTAACTTGTCAAACAATTGGGGATTGGTAGCCAGAATTAGGCAGGTGGGCCTTTTGCAAACAACATGCATATCTGAATGAAAAATGAAAGTAGATTATGAGGGAAATGTTTTCTTAAAATATTGTTTCTGAAACATTCATAAGTGAATCAAACATCCATTATTAGTTATGAATCATATACTTTTAAATTCAAAGCAAGATTGCCAGTGCAATTTTTAATATGTTTTTTTATCTTTAGTAGACCTTTGCTTATTAAACAATTGAGTATTTCGCTAAGTGATTATATTATACAACAATATTGTGTCTTCTAAATGAAATCAAGGTCAAACCACCGCTCGTATGTTTAAGTTCAAAAGTAAAGTTACATATGTAGTCTACTCTCAAAGATACACTACAACATTAATATAAATTACATGTCGCAACCCCAACTTACCACATAAGCATATCAGATACTGATAACTCTTAATGAAGTCTAATATTTTCTTTTGCATGGAGGACCATGAAATATTTATATTCACCTGAAATCCTTCTTTTGCTTGCATGAGAGAGTGATATACATGCAGACCATCGCAGAGGTCTTGTGCACCTAGACTGAGTCAATGACAAAGGCCTCCTCCTACTTCCAATGAGGGCACCAATAATGTGGACCTACATTGAAGATCTATTAGATGAATTGTATGGAGCCAGCTATTTTACCAAGCTAGATTTATGCTCAGGATACCAACAAATCTGAGTGGCAGCGAATGATTTGCCCAAGACCATGTTCAACACGCACGATGGGCACTACAAGTTCACAATCATGCATTCGGGCTGATCAATGTACTCTCCATGTTTCAAAACCCAATGAACAAACTCTTTAGACCATTTTTGTGCAAATTTAATTTATAGTGTCAGCAAACAAAACTATTTCTACCATCTCTGAAAGGTCTTGATAATGCTGCAAAACAATTAGTCGTATGCCAAGCTTGCCAAGTGTCTCTTTGGCATAACTAAGGTGTCATATCTTGGGCATATGATTGGCATATGACAAGTTCAAATGGAGGAAAAGACGATTGTAGTAGTGAGAGATTGGAAGAACCCACGGATAGTAAGAGAGTTGTCTTTTGGGACTTGCAGGGTGTTGTCGAGAGTTTGTATATGAGTATGGTATAATCGTTGTATCTGTCACTATGCTGATGAAGAAAGGATAGTTTACTTGGGGCTTCACAGGTCAAGGATGTTTTTTACCACTTGAAGCATGCAATCAACACAATTATAATACTACAGATGTTAAACTTTCATCTTCCTTAGATGGAATCGGAGACATCAGAGGTTGGTGTCTAAGGGTGGGCATCGGGCCGGCCCGGTACGGGCCGCCGCCGGGCCGGGCCCGACAAGTCGGCCCGGCAGCTGACCCGGGCCGGAGAGGCCGGCCCGGCAGATGACCCGGGCCGGAGAGGCCAGCCCGGCGGCGGACCGGTCGGCCGCCTATGGGCTTCCCCCTTCCCCTTCTCCTTCCCACCTTCCCGACTCCCTCCGGCTTCCCCCCTTCCCCTTCTGCTTCCCCCCTTCCCGACTCCCTCCCGCTTTCCCCTTCNCCTTCCCCCGTCTCCCTCCCCCTTCCCCTTCCCCCCAATCCATTCAGTCGCTCTCCCTCCCTCTTCCCCGGTTCCCCCCTTCCCGTCTGCGATGGAGATGCAGAGCGTCGGCGGCGTGATGGGGTCGCTGCGCGTGATTGAGCTGCAACTGGTGGCCTTCATCATGGTCTTCTCCACCAGCGGCCTCATCCCCCTCCTGGACATCGCCTTCCCCATCTTCACTACGCTCTACCTCCTCATCCTCTCGCGCTTCGCCTTCCCCAACTTCTCCCGCTCCTCCTCTTCTTCCTCTCAGGATATCTTCCGCGGCTCCCGCCTCTTCCATCGCAACGGTGTTGGCAGCTCACCGGAGATGTCACTGTTGTAGGCCAAGAAGTCTCTAAAGGCCTGCGACAGGTCTAGGAAGTCGTGGGTGTCGCGAAACGGGGAAGGCGAGGTCGATGTCGCCAGAGTCGGCGAGGAGAGAAGACCTCCGATGGCCGGAGGCAGGAGGAGGTCGGCGGGCCGGGCTGGGCCTAGTTTTTGGTGGCCTGGCCTGGCCTGGTACCCGGCCCGGCCCGGTACCCGGCCCGGTACCCAGCCCGGTACCCGGTCCGGCCCGGTACATCGGGCCGGGCCTGGGCCGGGCTGGCCGGCCCGATGGGCCGGTCCTTTTCGGGCCGGGCCGGGCCGGCCCGATACCCACCCCTATTGGTGTCAAGGCCATATTGAGCCAAAACTACCGTGCCATCGCCTTGTTCAATAAGGCCTTGGGAATCATGTTTGGTAGCAAACCAACATATGAGTGAGAAGTTATAGCTATTGTTGATTGTTTTGAAATAAAGACATTATCTAATAGGGTGTAGATCCATTGTTCTAATAGATCACCATAATTTAAAATATTAATAGCAAGAACCGTCCTTTCAACCATTGTTGTAGAAATTGACTTTAAAGCTGATTTTGAATTTGAAATATAGTTTCACAAGGAAAAAGATAATGTACCAATTAAAAGTTTATCCCGATCTGAAGAGCAACAAAACAATTTCTTGTTGACATTGTCCACAGTGCAAGTAGAGTTGTGGGAGTAGATAAGGTAAGCTCATCAAGAGGTTGATCTAGTATGCAAAATTATGGAAGGGTCGCATTCTATTTCTCAAAGGTGCCATGGGCATGTATATAAAGACCCATACCTACACCACCAAGGCAACATCTAATTCCTCTAGAGACATCCCTACCAACAATTCTACGAAAATGGCACCACATTACACCATTCATTAGTCACTAAGTTTGTTCAGAATTGCCAACATGCCAATGCAATAAGTAGGTGATTATGTGTACAATAGGACTATTGCAGTCTCTATTGATTCCTAATTTAATATGGAAAAACATTACTATGGACTTCGTTGGGACCTACTAGTCTCTTGGAGAAAATAAGTTGTACTTATCTTGGTTGATCAATTGTCTAAATATTGCACTTTTTGATGCTCTCTCACCCATACATGGTTAAAAAAAGTGGCAGTAACATTTTCAAGGACACATAGCAAGGGAAACTCCTCAACATGCCATGAAGTATTACCAGCAATAGAGATCTATGCATTTGGGAAAGAGTATTTCATTTTTTAGGGGATGACATTGCAAAAGAGCACTGCCTACCATATGCAAACTGATGGGTAAATGGAGGTCATGAATTGCTACCTTGAAACCTATATATTTTGCTTCTCAGGACAACACTCTAGCCTTTGGGCAGATTACTTATCATGGACTAAGCTTGCTTATAACATTAGCTAATACTTAAGAAGTAGATGATACTACAGGTTAGGTGGTAGATAGTTAGACCTATAAAAATCAACCTACTTAGTCGAAAAAGGAATTAAACTCTATTAAGAATGAAATTACATTACTAAAGCTAGGGTTCTATGTTTGTCAGGTGTGTGCGTAGTTCCCCTATTAATGGCCACTAACAAAGCATGAAATGGGATGATCCTCAACCTATAGCAAAAATCATATTCAGCTGTAAACTAAATATCACAGTCATGCAAAGTACCCCCGTTTGGGATGATAGAAGACCTAACTAATGATCTTAGTTTGACTTAAAATTTGAGTTGTAGAATCTTCGAATATGATAGCATCCTTTACAGGTGACAGATTGTGAAAAGGTTATTCTAGGTTGGGATCTATCACACATGGATGTAACATAGTAAGATTCATAGTGCGAAACGAGTTCACAAACTTAATGATGACTTAGAAACCCTTTGGCATACTTTATTCATGCACAATGAATATGTCCAAACAAAGAAACTCAAAAATTGACCTTTGCTTATCAATTTGAAAGAAGACAAACAAGTGATAACAAAATTGTAACATGTGAAAGAATATTTTTTGTTTTTAGCAGGAAGTAGGTTTTACAAATTGGGTTCAATGGAGGGGCTAGATGCCTTGGATTAAGCAGAAAATTGGTATATGAACTATCTATACATGTGAAATAGGCTATTCATTTTTACATAGTTGAGAAATGATTTGCAGAACTTGAATTATTGACCTTCCAATTTGACTAAATTTCAGGACTGACTTTGTACAATTTGTAAATTGTAGAAAACTAGTTTATGAAAATTAGGTAAACGAATGACCAAAACATCACCAAATTTCATGAAAGATGGTGGGACAAACTAGACACATGGGAGAAACCAGACTTTTTGGTTTTTGAAAAATGACTCACTGAAGGGAAGAAATAGGTTTCAAAATGTGGGTGAAAATATGGAATTTTCATAATTTGTTTTTTGGGTTTAACTAAAGAACTTGTGGTCATAAATAGCATAATTTCATACAAAATAACTTATAATACATAACAAACATTGAATCTACCAAACAAAACATGCTTATGCTAAAATGAATGAAATGCATATAAATTATAAAAACACAAGATAATAACATATATGTAACAAACATAACAAGCTCATAACAACTATGTGAAATTAAGAACCTACGTGCATAAAACATGAAACCCAAATGAAAATATGTCTTCTAATTTATGAAAATCGTTAGTTATAATCACTAAAACATGTTCAAACCAAAACCTACAATAAAGCCCAAATAGGCAAAATAATACGTTCAAAACAAACACAACATACATAAGATTTATACTTGGAAATCACCCCAAGCATGAATATATTTATGAAATCAATTGTCTAAAGCAACTATCATTCTTAGTTTCACATACACTAGACTAATTCTGCATTGATCATAGCCACAAGTTAAAGGAAATCACTGATGTACATGCGCAGACCTATACATATACACTTGGAGAAAAAGCAAAATATGACATTGCATGATGGATGGTGGTTTCCTATGGACAATGTTAGCTGGAAGGTAGTGGCTAGACATATCCTATTTTGGGGGGATAGATGGGCAGATTCTTCTTTAAGGGAGTTATTGGTCGTAGCATATTTTCACATTACCTAAAGGCATTTTTCTACTCTATAATTCCCAAATGATGGATTTCATGATTGATATTATTCAAAAAGCTAGAAATTTCCTAAGCAGGACAAGCTAGGATTTTCCTTCTCTACACGACACTTCTGATGTGATCATGTATCAGGCTTAGGCTGATATCAGTGTTAAAATCGAGTTCATTTAGGGATAAACAAAAATCAAACATATAGAAGAGAAATAGAGAAAGTGGTTCTAGCATAAGGAGTCATTTCTGCATGCTAGTTGGTTTTTCTATCGCTAGTCAAGAGAAACTTCCTACTCAAGATTGTTTGTAGAAAAAAGAGGTATGGCTTGACAAATAGATGCCATATGTGCCATAAAAGTGAGGAAACAACCCTTCATGTTCTGTTCACCTACCATAAAACTATAAAGGTGTGGAAGTTTGTTGTCAATAAGTTTGGCTATTTTAGAGTGTCCAACAAAAATTTATTTCAAATAAAATAATGGGTTCTCAAGAGCTTTTAAAAGATGAAGAATTATGTCTTGTTAAAGACAATGCTTCTCAGCTGCATCAAGACAAAAATTTAAAGTTTGTAAAGGACTAGAGATCTTCCTATCTACAAGGTTTCTTGTTGATGGCTACATGAGCATTTTGAGCAAAGGAATATGCATTCAGATCATGGTCAGCAAAAATAATGGGAGGATAGTGCTTGCTTTTTGCATCAAAGGAGGTCAGAGAAATATACCAAACTATGATTAGTACCTTTTGGAGTATGGAGGAAATAAGGAGAAAACAATGAGACTTGACTTCATCATTGCTCCTTTTGCTAGTTATGAGGAGACAAATTTCTTATTCATCTCTAATGATAAGAAGTGGCTTAGATGGATCCGAGGGCTCATGGAAATCTGTCATTCCCATCTACCTAATTTTGTAAATATCTACAACTTAGTTCATAGATTATTTATTCTCCATCCCAACACCAATGTTGGTATTGTTACTATACTCCAAAATCTCTAAATGGGGTTTGTGCTATCTTGCTTGTATAACAATGTATTTGTTTTAATAAAATAGTCAAAGAACTATCCTCTAGCAAGGTTGGTTTTAGAGAGGATGGTTAGAGAAGATCAATAAAGAATAAGGAGAACAAAGAAGAAAACTATAAGTCAAAAGAAGGTAACTTGGACATTCATTTATTTGAACTTGATGGTATTTTACGATTTTTAAAGAATCCCAACCCTATGGGCATAGATTCTAGAGTGGCTAGGGTTTATAACCTAAAGAAAAAGAAGAGCAACCCTGGATTGGATAGCTAGGATTGTTCAGAAAAAAAATGCCAAGATCTGGTGAATTCAAATTTCAAACATAGGTTATAGAGTAGGATTTGGATTGAAATCTGGGGTTGAAAGCAAGACTTGGATCAAATATCAAATGAAGAACTTGGATTGAAGATCGAGACTGAGATCACAAGTTTGGAGGACTAGGTTTAGCATTCTCAAGCCTACTAAGAAAAGACTAAACCGTACATGAGCCTAGGTCAGATCTAAGGTCATCAAAGTTTGGACAAGAGCTATAACAAATTTGGCTGATCTGAGTCAACCTAAGCTTGGCAGACTAAGCCTGTGATTCAGCAAATGAGTGGCTAGGCTGGGCTAGGTCCAGTTTTAGTAACAAGGCTGACTCGAGGTTAAATGAAAGGTTTTGGCAGGTCTAAGCTTGGCTGGCTCAAGGGCAACCCATTTTGCACCCCACAAAACTCAATTGTGGTCTTAATAGAGCCAAGAACAACCAATATGAGTAAATTTAGGTCGAATGTGAGATATCGTGTTGTAGACTTTGGGAAAATGTGCTAATATGGAGACAATTTAGAATTCCAAAATACTCCTAGGTAGAGTATGGAAAATGAGCTTTTTCTCTTTATGCAATTTTTTAAATTTGATCAAACTTGGGCCACTCAAGTGGGCTGGGATGTGGCACATGAGCTAGCCAGTCAGGGTTCAGACATAGCAGAAAATAGGTTCCTAGATTCTCCAAAAAAATAGTTTTTCTGAAATCACAAGGTTGCAAACATGAGATGAAATGGCAAAAGGTAGGATAAAGTGAGAAAAATACATATTCAATAGGTTACAGATTGACTTTGGGAAATTTGAGCTGAGGGGAACTAGATTATTGGCTCTCGAATTGTGATCAATCAAGAAAATAGACAATTAAGATCAAATTATTATTCAATCAAGCTTCAAACATAAAACAAAGTGAAATGATCAAGTGATCCATATGGATAGGGTTACTAAAGTATACTTATTACAGATGTTCTAACCAAAATTGAATTAGGGGAAGTCAGATCCAGTTAGGAAGAAAATGTCCCTAACTTGATAAGAGTTAAGAAAGGAGAATATAAATGAAATCAAGTTCAAACATAAAAAATGGAGTGACTGGCAATAGGGGAGTGACCTCTTAATAGCTTCAAACCAAATTGAACTAGATCTACAATTAGTTTCCTTGAGTTGAACTATGGTTAGGCTGCTCTCAATGAGATGAACATGTTCTAAGCTCTATTGGGCTAATTCAACCAATTCGGCTAAAATGAGTAAAACCTATCTAAATAAGATGGAAAATTACTCTGAAATAAGTTCAAAACTCTCCATAGCTGATATTCTGGGGTTCTATTGAGGCCACTAAAGCTAGTTTAACTGCACTATGAACAATAGTACACATGGTAGGTGAGAATTTGAGCTAAAAACTTACCATTTATGAGGAAGTGGACCCCACCAAGCTTTGTTAAGAAAAATAGTAGAAGTGATTTAGGGCTGACCTAGGGACTAGGGTTTTCCCATGTGCTGTTCTAGGGTCACAAACCAAGAAAGTTGTAAACAGCTCGTCAATAGTAATAAAATGGGTGAGTCATCAGTAAAATGGTCATTTCATAATGTGACAAATTTACGGTATTCATAGGACTGAACCTTTATCATTGTCAATTAAACCCTTAGTCCAACTTTAGAATCAAAGCATAGCTATCAACTTTAACCCATAGAGACCCAAATCTTGATAATATGAAATCTCTAAGATGCATGTATCATGTAGCTTAAGATAAATTGTTGTATTGCATATGATGATAGAGATAATTTATGAATGATACTTCATTTTGAAATCCTAAGTTTCAAAGGCCAAATTTGAGCTTTATTAAAACATTACTTTAAAAATAAATGGAGCATATTTGTTTTATTTTTGCATTAAAATCAAAATGACATTTATACTTGAGCAATACCTGAGTAAAGCCTAGTTCTTGGCTTGATTACCTTGGCAAATACACCATGAATGATCATGTCTTGTACTGATGGGTTGGATCTCATTTTATCATGTATAAGTCCAAAGGAGGGGAGTCAAAAGTTAAATGATCGACATGTAGAGTGGTCAAAACTTGCATGAAAAAACTATACAATAGGCGATATTACTCTTACACCATCCACCATCGATTTGAAGAGCAATCCCAACATGGAAGTCTCTAGGCCAGGTGAAATGCTTAAGAGTTTATTGATTCTTGTGTTTACTTTGATTTTGGCCATACAACACTGCTTATCCTTTGTTTGCACCTCTATAAACTGTCGTGCGTGCCAACATCTACTTTGCCTCATGCAGAACCCTCAAATGACCTAGTATCATTGGCTAAAATTGTTTGTGCAACCTCGCTCATGCTTGCTAGTGATTCTCTTTGTGCACCTCAAATCTTGCTTGAGCTCCTTGCTTATGGCCAAGGCTAGATGCTGACAACCTTCTTGCCTCATGAGAACTCATTATTGTAGCCTGAGCTCGCTCACCTCTTGCCGAAGCTCACTCGACCTACTCAGCCACCAGCCATGCCTTTAGTGCCCTCACCTGCACAATGGCACTATCTACAGGCCTGACTCGACAAGGCATGATTGTCTACCGATACATTTTAATAAAATTCACCTTTCCTAAATTCTAGTGCATTTTACATCACCTTAAGTTAGTCTAGATTAGCATCCCCTTTTGCCATTTTCTACATTCAATATTCAAATGTCCTATAGATTTGTTTTACTTAATATAAGAAGTAGGGATGTCAACGGATCGGATTCAATTCAGATAATACCCTTAACCACATCCGCTTTTTAGGATATTCACAAATTCCGATTCAAATTTGGATTCAAATACTAACAAAGAAAAGTCATATCTAAATCTAAATCCAAAATTTATTTCAAAATCTGAATTTGGCCGATTTTCAAAATGTAAGAGCATTGGATATAGAATATATGTTTCAAAATACATTCAATCCAAATCCAATTGCATGCCATTTCTTAAATATGAATCTTATCTAATTTCTTAATCAGATATTAAATTCTTTTTCATATCTGATTTTTGCAGAATGGTTCAAATGGATATTCGATTCAAATTATATATATATTGACTTCCCTAATGAGAAGTCCTCCATAGTTTTACCTTGGATTGAACTAACAACTTATTTTCCACTCAAGTGTGAATGCATTAATATCAGCAGTGGCATCAAATGCACTATATCAGAAACTAGATAAAGCCAAATCAACATAGAGATCATGCTCAAATGCTTGTATTAATTCCTTTGTAAATTGCATTCATAGGATTCACGTACAATTATCATAAACCAATGGGTTTCAATTTCTTCTGTCTTGAAAATTGGTATGTGTCAAGTTAGCCATAAGAGAGTTGACTAAAGCGAAACTTTGCCTAATTGAGCAAACTAGAACATTGTTCCTTGTATTCTTCATGTTAGGGGCACAAAGTCATTTTACTTGTGTATATTCATAGAACTGAACACTGGCTATATATATTTTGAAAATTTTCAGCTTGACCCCCATGAGAGTCTTGAGGAAATGGATTAACCCAGTGAAATTTCTCAAAACTTTTTACTAATTTTACTTTGACGATGTGTTTTCATGTTCTTCAATGTTTTTATGGTTATCAAAAGTTTTTTTTAGACGTTTTCTTAGAAGGGAGTCAAGTCAAGGGCTCCAACCCTCCTTCATTGAATCACTTCACTCACCTTTGACCTCTCTACAGCTTGTCTCACTATGTTTGTGTGTATAAATATATAGTAAGATTGAAATCAGCGGCTATCTCATTGGCCAGATGGTTGTTTTTTTATTTTTTATTGCTAAAACAGTCGCAAAAGGCACACCTCAGCAATTCAAACAGTGGCCATAAAACTGGCTATATATATATATATATATATATATATATATATATATATATATATATATATATATATATATATATATATATATCCCTCCAAGGCAAAGTCCTAACTCCGCCTTGTTTGTTTTGGCCTATAAGCAGTCGAACATGCTAAATAAAAGCCAAGCTTTGTGCATCGCATTTGTCTTCTCTATAACTTTTCTAAAGTTAAGCAAAATGATAAATGGGCAAATATATATAATATACATATATCTACCTATATAACACATGAGATAATACATGTGTTTCTTTTGCGTAAGTTTATATGTTATATGTAATACACACATGCATATCATGACATTGTAACAAAAGAAAACAAGATAACCATTTCTCAAATTTGTTGAGATTATTAACGAAAGCAAACTCATTTTTTGCAGATTTCATATTTACTGCTTGAGTTAACATATATATCATACAAACCAGTGGTCAAATAAATGAAAATCTACAAACTTTAATGCGTTTCTGTCATCTTAGTAAAGGCTAGTATTCCTTTCTTTGAAGGATAATAAAAAACTAATTACGTACGTAAATGTCTACAAACCAAATCTAATAACCCTTTCTTAATATGGATCGAGCGTCATAACTTACATCTATAAATATTTAAAGAGCTATTATATATATATACACACCACCCCACATGCTCCTTTGCCACTTATGGTTGGTAAGCAGATGTTAAGGGCGGAATGTATAAAAGGTGTTGAACACTTTTAAAACTGCTATTTTGTCATGTGATCTGTAGTATTTCTTTACAAGAGTTGCATATATATATATATATAGAAAATTTAAAAAGTTAAACTGAGCTTGCTGTTGGATGTTGCCGAATAGGTAAATTACCTACTACTAAAGTCTCCATAAAAGATCACTAAAAACGCTATAAATTTTGGATATACCGTAAACCTTTGCTAATGCATGCTTTTGTAGAACTGTGTTTTCAAAGATAGTTTCTAAATATTGCATCATCTAGTAACATTCATATATATATATATATATATATATATATATATATATATATATATATATATATATATATATATATATATATATATATATATATATATATATATATATATATATATATATATACATGTATATATGTATGTACGTATAAGAAAATAGGTAGATAGCATTCCTTAATATGTCAAACTTGATGAGAATTATTCGGGCGGTCAATTTTTAAATGATCATACACTGGAACCCAAGTTAAAGAAGAAAGAAACTTATCTATATTTTTAAGAAACTGAAATATCTCACAAAGGAGACAATAAATCCGAGTTAAGAAAATTCAGTTGTTTCCACTATTGAATGGTACTTCAATCTCTTGAAAATGCAAATGTTCATTTTTTTCAACTTAATCTTCACTTTTATTTTTCCTTAAAATGAACAGCCTAGCAGATCATACATATGACGGTCTGACAATTACATGGCTACTTGCATAAAATTCAAAAACTTGACCTATGAAATTTATGTTCAAATTATTTGAAACAAAATTTGAACATGCTTTATGTTCATAAATGTTAATTTAGTATAAATTTTATTTTAGTTCAACTTAATTTTGAAAAAAAATTGATTTGTCAAATCTAAGAGCTGTTCATTTTTATTATTATGGAAAACATTGTTAAAGTAAAAAATGACCAACTTAATGCATGTTTCTCATCAAAACTTGGATTATGAAAATAAACACTTTAATAATTATTTAGTGAGTCTAGTTCTGGTCCCTTATATATATATATACATGTATGTATGTGTGTGTATATATATATATATATATATATATATATATATATATATGTTGCATGCTTTGATTTGAAATCATTAACTGTTTAGATCGTTAACCCTGAAAAGGTACTCATAATGGGTTTAGTCGTAATTACAGAGTATTCACTGTTCTATCCCATGTATATATGTCGCTGATTTTGCAAAAAAAATGAAAAAAGAAAAGAAATGTTAAGGAGGTTCACAAACTGAGTTAATTTGCATAAAATTATGTAACTAATGTATATACATGGTTTAGAATATGC
This sequence comes from Nymphaea thermarum, assembly GCA_011799765.1. Lineage (NCBI taxonomy): Eukaryota > Viridiplantae > Streptophyta > Magnoliopsida > Nymphaeales > Nymphaeaceae > Nymphaea > Nymphaea thermarum. The sequence goes on from JAANDH010000439.1 coordinate 175,246, forward strand.
AGAAATACGTGTTCTGACAAATATGAGGTTGCATAGAGCAACAATGTTTTTATTTATTTTTACATATTTTTAGGTAGACTTCTTACAATTATTTACTTATTTATATATGTTATGCCCCTTAGAAATGCAAACTTCTACAACAGTACCCCATAACAAAAAATTTCTGGCTTCGCAGCCATCCAATCCAACATTTTTTGCTGTAAACCAATTAGCGATAATCACACTTTTCTATTAGCACAATGCATGGCTCTTTGAGCCTTTACTGCAGAAACGGTGTTAGCTTTAAATACATAACCATAATTCTGCTAGCAGCTTCAGGAGTCGGATACTCTTAAATCAATCCTATAGCTTCCATCCGTACGCAGTTAGATTATTGAAAAGCGTTGTTAAAACCGAGGTCATGAGTGCGTGGGCTACTCACAAACATATGTATGTATGTGTTACTCCTAAAAATGAAACATTGATCCAACTGTAATTACTGATACATAATGAGTCATGTCCCAAGTATCAGCTAGAAATCAAAAGTTCTTGGCATTTGATGCATGTATCGCAATCCGCTTCCTCATGAAGGAAACAGATCCGTATTACTATATGATGTTTGGTAATAGCAGAGTTCTTCTCCAGGACAAAAAATAATTACTGGATTTAACCAAAAGTATTGAGAATTCCGTATAGAGAAAGCACACTTTTCCCAGGTTTTCCTTTTTCCTTTCTAAATTTTGAATTTGGCAGATTTGACGAGAATTTATGCCAGCCGCATCCCTTTTGGATGCTACTGAAGAATCCAAGATCATCATATCTTGAAAATTTCTGCATTACTTTCGCACTCTCATCAATCTACCTTTGTCGTATCTACATGGATTGATCCCAGACATCTGCAGAAAAGGAAGGTGGTGGTTGAAAATGCTTAAGATTGCGATCACACCAACTTATAAGATTAGGTCAAATGTAAAACGCAGATCTATAGCATCTAGATCAATCTCGCTTATTTTATAACTCTTTTTCTCTCTCTCTTACTTTCTCATTGAGAGAGAGAGCGAGAGAGAGAGAGAGCGAGAGAGATTGACAAGGCAGTTTACCAGTAACTGTGAGTTGAACTGGTGACTAACACCTATTCTAGATCCCATTTATTCGGCTTTGACTCACACCTACTTCTTTAGTGACTGAGAAAACATTGTAGCCCCCCCGCAGACCACCATCGTGAAGTAAGCGTGGCGACACTTCCCTGGGAAAATGGTGAAGACTTCCATACTTTCCAAACCTTGCCCAATGGTTTTCGTCGTCAGCTTACATCATATTCAAATTCACAATAAATGCATTCAAAGTTATTTCTTTAAAACCTACTTGTTTGAGGAAGGAAAGTTTTTTACCATCTCGTAAAAAACGTAAGAACTTTCTCCTTTTTATTTTTAATTCAACGTTAAACATCATGTACTGACCACATGCATCATCACACCATTTTTTGCGTCAACTCCAGCTATTAAGTTGGTTTTTCAATTTGTGTGGAAAGCTAAGACTGATAGTTACGTGTCAATATGTCCCTTTCACATACGTGGGATGTTTGTCATGGCGTCCCCAACCACGTCAATATCCAAACCAAGTTGTCAGAAAGGTTCACGCTCCATGTGTCCAAGAGAGTTTCAAATAATATAAGATGAACTATTTATTTAAAACAAAAAAAGAAAAACTAACAAAAAAAACTTTGAACAAATTTTAGTTCAGGTGTACGTGTTGACAAAAACTGGAAAAAGCGGGTTTCCTAATGGACTTGATTTGGTATCAACGTAGGTACCAGCGTTCCAAATGAAACCCTAAAAACTTAGTTAAAGTGTTTGGATGACAAGATCGGAAGGGCAAAGTTTATGGGCCAGGGTTTTAGGTACTTTTAAAAAAATGAGTTTTGTTACAACTGTTTTCGAAAAACCTAGTTCTGATGTCACACAAACCACCAGTGTTATAATTTTCTTGGCAGACTTTTTTTTTTCCTAAAATAAGCCTTCAACGCGTTTAGCTTTTCTGGAAACAAAAGAAAAAAAAAATTGTTAAACTCATAATAATGGAACATGCGCCTTTACGTGTGATACGGTATTATTATAAGGTATATGTATCTTATAATAGAAAGCCTACTTTTTGAATTAAATATTCTTTTAGTTGTTTAGATAATTCATTAAATCATGCCGTGTTGGAAGAGATATCGAGATGGTTTTTCATTACTAATTTTTTTAGGAATAATTAAATTTTATGAGAGAACATGAACGAATGGAAGCGGATTTTACAAACCACTGTATAGATCGACTGTGTACCGTTAGAACTGGCAGCAGGCATTGTGAATGAATCTAATCAACATTCTGATGCACACACACATGCACACGGTTGAAGTTCGGGATGCATATTTATAGATGATTTGCACTGATTCTAACCACATAACTGGAGCATATTTTGACCACATCCTTATGGTTAGACTAAGTGTTGGGTCACTGAAACGCTTCACTCATCATCATGAGTACATGGTACACTATTGATATCCTTATTCAAATCTGTAGTTTATTTTCTATATAAATACAACTTATATATGTACCCCAGTAGATTCTTTTCCAAAACACAAAAATATGAAATTAAACACGCACACGTAAACATTCAGTTCGTACAATTTCGCAAGTCTTTTGCAAGTGTGTTCAAATTTTTGAAAGCGACTCCCGAGAGCGCGTGGGCACGAATTTCTCACATGCAAGCAGAACTTTTTTGTGAACTTGATTTTGTGAAGGCAAAGAACTTCGCTTTAGAAAGAAGTTAGTTGCAAGCAATTTTGTTCTGCCATTTCATAAAGTTGCACAATTCCAAGTTCAAAAGAGTCGCCTGTCTTTTCCATATCACCATGACTGCCTCCTCTACCTGGTGCAGTCTGCACGCTTTCGCAAAGGAGGAAGAACCCACATTTGGGTCCTACACTGTTGTTAAGGGGTTCAGCTCTTACCTATCATCCCCATGATGCCAATGAGCTTCCTCATCTTTCCTGACAGTACCATTTTGATTTTCAAGGTGGACGTAGCTTTCAAAATCTAATTGTACAATGTTCTTCCTTTTCATCATTTCAGTTGACCATTAATTCAAGACAGAGTTTATGAGTTGGACAGCCTTCATTTGCCATTTCCATAAACGTGTGTCTTTTATTATAAAGTCCAACGAAGAAGGCAAAGCAGTAGGGGCAGATAGAACCATATCATGTCATCAATGGTGCCATAATTAATGATGTATTCTGTTTTATTTAGAAAGACAAATTCCTATCGTTCCACTCAGACAAAAGAGTGTATGGCCGTGAACTTTTAATTAGCTTACTCTGCAACTTCCAATTTAAGACATTCAATGTCTTTTAGGATGCATGTTCCACGTACCTGGCATAATCTGGAAGGACCCTATTTAGACCAAATTCCCTTATCTATACAGGAAAAGTTTAAACTAAAGGTGCTTTTGCTAGTAACCATCAAAGAAATATTCTTATATGGAATTCAAATCAGATTTTTGTATGGATCCAAAAGGCATCTGGGGTTAATTACAGTGCTGACAACTAATGGGTCGTATGCCGGTTTTTTCATCTCTTGGAAATTCTCGACAGACAAAAACCAACAGCTGGTACATCCATGAAGCATTTTAGTGAGCTACCGGGATATCACGTTAAATATATTAACTGACCTTATTTTGTCTCACTAACCGTAGGTGCAATCAAATTTATGAGTAGCATGTAGTTTTGAAGGGCTAAATATATAGGGCAGCGATTGTTTTTCAGCTTATGAATTAGTTCCACACTTGGCAAACGTAATTGTGGAGACTTCAAGGCACTACATGGTCCAGAAGCAGAATGACTGCTCATGGAATAGTTAAAATTTGAACGCAAGATCGATCATCTGCTAAAGCAAGAAAGGAACAGGAAAGCTGAAATGGAGGTCATTACCCCCATCGACTTTCGTAAATTATGTCACTATGAGGCAATATTTTAGCGGCCTCTTTCCTTTAAACGAACCCAAGTCTCAGTTATATGTCCAACTAAGGGATTTCATTCTGTGAAGATCAGCTGTCTATGAAATCAGAAATAATGCTGATTACTACACCACCAGCTTATTTAATTTGATAGGAACCAGCATTTGGAGAAGCAATCCCCTTATTTGTTCCAAGTATCTCGACGTATCCACTATTCAGATCCTTATTCTGTCGGGAAATCTCATTGTCAGTAAATGTTTCATATGTTGTCCTGTGGATTACCAGTTAAGGCTTGGATTCCCACCAGCCCATTACTTCTGTTGGCAGCTACCTGCTAATTAGGAACTAAAATAACATATCAATTTAATGAATATGAAAGTTACCATATCGATCGGTATTGGAGGTTAATCATTCTGTTAAAAAACAGAAGACAATGGTCTTATATATTTAAGTTGAGTTGGTTGTTATTAGTATCACTTAGTCTCAAATTTGAAAATAACAAAAAAATCACAACATTAGAAAAGAAGAAAAAGATTTAAATTCCATTACCTGGTCCCAATACGATTGATCTAATCTAATTAATTCCCTTTAACCATTCAGTAAGGACGTACAATATCAGCGAAATGCGAATCATCTGACTAACTGGGATCAGTATATTCATGCCCTTGCTCCTCAACCGGCATTGAAATGACAAGAATGCGCCTAGATCTGTAGGTGTTACCCCCTGCCAACAGTCGATTAAGAATTGCTAGGGTCCATTCTGGCCATGAAACTTATGCAGACCGATCCACTTTAGTTTCACCATCACTCAATGCGAAAGGTAAATGGTGGAAATGGGGAAGTTTGTTGGTTGCCAGTAAGTTGCAAGTCGACTAGCTAGTTTGTGCAATCTAACAATGTTGACCGTCATTATTCGTCAACATATTTTAATTATTTCTTTATTACAGGAATGAAACCAAAGTGGTGAAAAAAGTAAAAGGTGGCACACCTGCTTAAAGGAGCATTTTCTTGCTCCACTTTCCTTTATCAGTGACATTACAAATATAATATTGCCTTTTGGTCAAAAAGTTACAAAAGTGAGGAACAAGGTTTGTCTTGTGTGGTGCGGATTGCATTAAATAGGAAAAAGGAAAATAAAAGATTAAAGGAAGAGGAGAAATTGAAGACTCACATAGAGCATGCAGAGGAAAATTCCACCAACCTCTTTTGCAGGCATTAATCTCAATGAAAGAAACGAAAAAAAAAGTCTATATATTACTTAGTTCGATCCAATTAATTTGCTTTAATTCTCAATCAGTTTTCATATAAAATTTTCAATAAGATTTCTGATCTTCCATTTTAAACCAGGATTGACTTGCTATTCATGAATTCAAAGATATGGAGATGAGATGCCATGGATCAGATCAAGTATCTTGACCATGAAAGAGAGCCAAGCACGAAGTCTGCAAACAAAGAAACTCAGTTGGGAAATCGGGACATGTTACGGCTATGTTAAATTAAAAGGTTTTAAATCTTGTATTAATATTGAAGATGTTTTAAATGTTGACGAATATAACCATTCAAATTGTGGTGAGATTGTTTAACCTTGCTGCTCTACGTAGTTTTGAAAAAGTTATCAGCTATTGATGAGTAAAGTACCCTGGTTTTTCTCAAATGCTGACCACACTGAGGCCGAGTTTTATGAGATGCAAGTAGGGTAAATTAAACGTGAGGACTGCCTACTCCCTAAAGCAAAGACCAGGAAGCATAATAAAAAAGAAACAAAAGATGTTGGTTGTATAAAATCAGCAAACTAAACTAGCGCCCGTGTAAAATCTTGTGTGCTAAATGAGAGAGAGTGCTGACCTTTAGAATTAAATAACGAAAAGAATAAAGGTGATGAGCAGGAATTGTAGATTTTTTACTGAGAATTTTTAGTCTACGAGGAGCATGCGGGCCAAAGCATCGAATGATCACTAACAATAATAATCATATTCTTTAAATTGAAGTGTTGAATAATATAAACGTAAACTTTTCCCGTATGAGAATTTTCTTTTCAGATTTATATATATATATATATATATATATATATATATGTTTTGATTGTTTATTTGTTTTGGCCGAAAAAAAGAGGTTTTGACTTGACCGTTAGAAAAGCAAATCATTAGTTTTTTGATTCCTGAAAGACAAGGAGAGGGCTGTGCAGAGCTTTCCAGCCTCCCTCGATTCCCATTCCCTGCCACACAAACCCCCATGCTGACATGGCACGTGATGCCGCATCAAAAATATAAAAAATCTTATAAAAGTGAAAAATAATTCGGGAAATAATTAAAAGCTGGGCATTAAGAAATTTAATTGAAATATGTAAAAAGAGGATGAACCGGGTAATAGAATCCGAACCGGACGGACGCTGATGCGAGAGAGCCGGATCTAATGCGGGTCCCACCACGGTCTGATTTATTCCCATCGCCCTGCAGAGTAGGGCAGCATTCCAACCTGGATACATGCTGTACCAACCTGAACACTACAGAGACCGGTCCAGATCTCACCGGGAATAATCCAGACCGACGCGGACCCACATGCGGTCCGACATAGATCTGAGGCAGGCACCTACTGACCCACTTCTGCCCTGCTTCTCAGGACCCGTTCGCCCTTTTCCGATGCCCAAACATTTAGTTGCATGCATCAATCGCCTCATGTTGCGTTTTTGAATCAAGCCTTCACCAGCCAGCTGATGTACGTATACATCCATTCTAACAGACAATCGGTTGCTTCATAAGAGGAGCGACGGCAGTCGAGAGCTAGTGGCTAGCTACTACCGATCGAGCAACTCAAACCATCGATCCAGTCCAAGCAGTTGAGACATCCCCGGACGGAAAAAAAAAATTATATATGTATTTGGAACTCGTTATTTTTGGTGTCTCTGAATTTGAAAAGGGGCAAAAGCCAAAAGATATTTTTCTAAAACGAAGATTGATAGATAAATTTGCTCTCTGCCGATAAATCTTATTCAGCCGCATGCGTTAACTAGAGAGGGTAACCTTTTCTTACTACTTTTTTTTTTTGCCTTTATAGGAGTGCTCTCCTTTTTACTGACCAAAAGGTGCATCTTTGCTACACAATTTTTTGTGCACCGGCCAATACACAACAACAGCTTCACATTAAAATTTCTTAGAGAATAAAGGTGATCCAGCTCTACCTTTTAGTAAATGCGGGGGAAGCTTGGATTGGATTTAGGGCGCACCATGTGTGAAACTCCCTTATCAATTTGGCTCATGTTCATAACATGAATTGAAAAACAAGTATTCAACTGGATAGACTTATGATATAGCCCATATCAGTATTGGAGCCAGAAAAATTTGTTATAGGGTATTTGTTTAAAAATACTTAAATTTGGTGGAGGCACTTATATATATATATATATATATATATATATATATATATATATTTAAGATTTTCTTTAAAAATAAAAAACTTATAAGAGACTGGTGTGGGCAACTTCCCACACCAGTCAAACCAGTCACCATGTGGCTACGCCACTGACCTATATATGAGAGATAAATAGATATGTATATAGATAGAGAGAGAGAGAGAGAGAGAGAGAGGTTTGCAGATGTTGAATTGTATGGATTGCATGCAAGAAATTCATAGCTCGTGACATACTGCATTTGGCACAAATACCGAGCAAAGGGATTGGAGTAGGACATTATAACCGCCTATTTCTATTATTTAACTGTTAAATATTCCTTTTCCCAACAATTTGACTCAATGTACCCTTCTTAGTAACCAAAACCATGCATAACATATGAAGATAGTTTGGTGGAGTATTATCATACATTTCAATTAGATTGCATCAATTAAACTTCACAGTTTACGATAAATCAATTGAAACGTAAGGATCAGGGTCTCTCGAATAAAGGCACACGACCCCAAAACAAAACCAACTTCCCTCTCACGTTCTCCTTATAGGTATTGTGAGTGCAGGGGACCATTCGCTCCTCCCTATCGACCTCCAATATCAAAGAGCATGTAATTCGAATCAAAGGAGTGATCAACGGACATAAAGAACACACTCAGGCATGTTACATGCTCCTCGAAATGCATAAATCCCATTCTTTGGTCGTGCCAAGAGCACTTCACTAATCTACTTCCGGGCAACGTCGTTTCTATTTAACCGAGTCTCCTTAGACATAGTTGCCGGAGTTTTTAATGTCTCGTGGTATGTAAGCAGGGCACAACTCCTTGCAGTGTGCAACATCATTTCACTTTCTATGCTTATTAAGGATTGTGGGACCTTGCATGTAGTTTAGACCTACATGGTCAGACCATCAAGGATCAAGTCAGTTGAACATCTGGCACTACTCAACAGTACCCAACACTGGAGCAGCTATGCATGCCAACTTAAATTAAAGCCATTTTCACACTCATCACTTAAAATTGATTGGCTTATAATGTGCATAATAGTTATGTGCTATAAAGTAAGAGTTTGTTAACGTATGTGTTAATGTAAAAACCCCAAATTTTCTACCAATAAAGATTACCATTTTGCCCCTACGATCCTCAACATTAGGTCACAACAGAACATTCAATGTTAGTCTCAAGCAGTCATTTGGCCCATCTTCTACCTAAGAAACCCAAGTACTCTAGGTTAACCTTATGTCCATTTTACCATTTTAACCTTGAATACTATCATTTTAGTATATTATTGCAGAAAGGGTGTAGAAACCCAGACAATTGTACAACACAAGCCTGATTCTGGATAATTCTAAGTCCATGAGTATCCAAAAAACTGCTAGAGTAATCCCAACAACTCAAATCCAATAAGAAATGGTCATCTTCTGCTATCTTTCCACCATTTTAGGTTGTTAGAGCATGTGCAATGTTGATCAATCCGACATTAGGATATTTTCAGTGCAACCAGAGCATTTGCAGTCTCTTCTCTAGTTTTTGGATTTCAATTCCAATTCTGGAGTTATCATTTATTTAAAATGGCCAGTCATTTCTACCATTTCTGCATATTTGACATCATTTCGGGTTGATTCAAGCTAGTCAGCTCGAACCAAGCTAGGAACAAGTTCTTCGGTGAGTGATATGAGTAATGCTGTTTTCAGTTTGAAATTTTTTATCTCATATTGAACAAAAATATGATTTTTAAGACGCTCAAGATGTGTCCGTTTCTGAACATTGTCACTACTGACATCGCCACTCAAGTTTGAGCAATATAGGAATCCAATTTTCAATTTCTTCACAAAGGTACGCTTAGCATCGCCCACACAGAATATTACTGAAGTTAATTTCCTCAAATTTGACATTCTACATTTCTATTTATAGAGTTAATTACAGCTTTGTGAATTTTGAAAAATTCCAATTTCACACTAGCAATTGGTAGATTTTTTCTACCAAACCTGCCACGCCCCTAGGACTGAGCCTAGCCCACATCTTGTTGTGGTCAGCATGCCCATGTAGGCTCACAAAGCCCAATTTTGGTGCAATGGGCAAACTATCCAACTTCCATATGTGCATTATTTAGTGTGAACCACTAGTTAAACTTAGTCTAGTGTAAGCCAGCGCTTGACCTACAACCAAATTTAACCCATCTAGCTCACACAAGGGTGTACCAGCCTAGAACCTAGGGATCAAAAGTCAACCCAATTAGACCTAGTCAAGCCCAGGCTAAATATGTTGCAACTAAAATCAAGTTGACCTTGCCCAACTAAACCTAGGCCTAGACTGAGTCCAAATCCAATGTCCAAAAGAAAGCGTGAATCAGCCTGACCTAGGCTCGGCCAAGTTCTAGTGCCATCTTCATTCCAAATCCAACCTCAAATCTACAATTCAAATCCAAATTTATGATTTGAGCTCATGCAGACCTAGATCTCTCTATTCCAGATCCTACTTTGGATATTCAAATCCAAATAACATGTCTGAATCTCAGCCCATGTCTCTTTAACAGATTTATGTTAAGATCTAGATCTGACTTCTGAATTCAAAATCCAAATCAGTCAGACTCTCACATGTGTCAACACTCTCTTTTAGAATTTTGACATGTGTAACCCTACTTCTTTTAGAATTCTGACATGTGTCAAGTCTTTTCTTTTACATTTTTGACAAGTACCACAACCTCGTTTTTTAGATTCATGGCATTCGTTACCATAGCAAAAAGTCCATTACATTCAGAACTCTCTATTCCTCTATGAATAGAAGATGCTCAATCCAGGAGGGGAGGTTTTTTGCTACTCCCTGAAGTTTGTGCCCCTTTTATTTCTCTTCAAGGAACCCTCTATTTACCTTGAAATATATGCCAACTCTTGGCAGTCCCTCAAAGCCCATGTCCAGTAAGAGGAAGAACAAAATGAAGAAGAAGAAGAAGAAAAAAAAGAAAGAACAAGAAAGAAGGAGAATGAATAAGAAAAAGAAAGGAAGAAGGATCCTTATACCAAGTAGACTCCCTTCTCCCCCTCACATCTCTGTCACTCTCTATTTTTCCTTCTCCCTCTCACACCTACATCCTCTCTCTTCTCTTCATGTCTCCTATGCTTCTTCCTCTGTGCATGCGTTGGATTCTTCAAAGTTATCCACAAAGGCTTTGCTTGTTTTACTTCTTTCATCTCTTAGTTCCTTTATTCTTCTGCTTAAACATGCATTGCATCATCCATGCTTGAAGTAGAAAATGCTGCTTGAATGCAGCTCCCTCTCAAAGCACCATGGTTCATGCCCTTTACCTTTAGTTTTTTACTGCATGCATATTGTTCTCTTATTGTTTCATATGTTTTGCATATGTAATTTTCATTTCTACATGTCATCATAAATAATTTTTGTTGGCCCTCTATGTATATAGTGTGACTTTTTCAAAAACATGTTTTGCAAGCTATTATATAAACTTAGATCTCATGTCTCAATACATATTTTTGTGTGAGAGACTTGAACTTATGAGTTCATACAAAAGTCTATTTGCTGAAGCATCTATATTTTTACCGACTTCGAGAGCTTATTTCTCTCAAAATAGGAATCATATTGACGTTCCATAAGTTTCATAATTTTTTCTTTGTGTCTAGTATCCCAATTAAATTTCATGAAATTTGAAGTTTGGTTCTACATTTGGTTGATTTTTTGAGATATTTTTTTTTTTGTAATTTTGATGGTATAGGAAATCAGTCCTAAAAGTTTATCAAGTTCTGAACTGTTTAAGATTCCACCGATAACACAGATTCTTATTCTATAAAAGCCGATAGTTAGCTTTTCATCTTTAGTTGTTCCACACTAAATTTTAGATCAGTTAGAATCTGTTTGCTAGGTCGTAGAATAGATTCAATAGAGAAAGTTTTCTATTTTTGTTTTCTACAACTTCTAGTCAAAACTGATTTTCTCCAACTTCGTCACATTTTAACTCTCTGTCCAGCCATAGTTTGTCATGTTTTCAACTTTGATTTGATGCATGCCATACTGAATGTCTGCCACCAAGTTTTGTGACCTATAGAATTTTGGTTTCCTATCTAAATAGTGCCCAAAAGTCGGCTCTCTGATCATCTTTGTGTTTTGTTTTTCTGCCTATCTAAATTTTTATTTTAATTTGTGAGGCCCTAAGTTTCAACCTTGTCCTTTTTTTTTTTAATCCATCAACTGCATATAGTTCTTTAATATACAAATAATCTCTGTTCCAAATCTCAAACCAAATCAATGTTGTTTGATATGGTTCTTATCACTTAAAATGTGGTCGATTGTTCAACCTACAACTAACTATTTTTACAACAATATATGATTTCTATCATGGTTTCATTATCATGTATAGCTTCAGTCTGATATAATTTTGCAAATCCATATGCGCGTGACGCTTATAGCACCAGACTCTGTAGTTTTGAACTCGATTTTGGATTTTGAGTTTGGAATTCTCGATTCGGATCTAAATTTGAGTTTTGAATCTAATTTGGATCTGAAAGTTGGATCTTGGATTTGAATCTTGCGTATAAATTTAGGCTTCCTGCTTGGGTAAAATAACAGTCTTTTGGAAAAAATTGGGGTGATTACAGTCATTAAGATATTAACCTATCTTGCTATAGGATAACTACATTTTAACAATGCACATGAATAGATGATCATGAATCTAACATGGTGCAAAAGAACACAACATGACATGTCAAAATCATGATTTGCAAACTTGATGCGGAAGATGCCTATCCCACTTTGAGAAGCCTAAAAAGGCTATTATGGAGAAAATTCTCTCAAAAGATAGAAAAACATGGTTAACATAACATGATTCAACTTATAGGCTATATTATAGAACATAGGAATTTGTAGTTTTGAAAAATCACTTGCAACAAGCTTAGACTTTCATGAATTTTGAGACCAGCCTTCCTTTGGGATGTAGAAATTAATATCGAAGTATTAAATTGGGACTATACAGCCTAGATTGGAAGCTTGTGAGCCAATTCACTAAAATTTGAATATTCTAGAAGGTAGAACTTGTAATATATGACTCAATACCTTAATTAGAGGTTAGGAAAATCAGGTCAAATTATATTGGGTAGGTTTAGCGTCATATTGTAGACACTAGCGGAGCTAGAAATTTTTTTTGTTGGGGGCACTAATTCAATATCTTTAATTTATGTGGGACACTTATATGTATAAACATTCAAATATATCGAAACATTAACATAATATTAAAGCAACTTTGTCTGGTTACATGTGACAAAACTACACATGGATGGATGATGGGAGTATGAACAACCTAAGTAGCAGGTTGGTTTTCAGCTTACTTTCGGATTTGCAAACCTATGGCAAGCAGTGTTGGTTTGGACTGAAATTCAGACCATGGTTTCTTTGTAGAACAAGTAAACAATAGAAACTTGTAGATTTGAAAATTGTTAACTAGAGTGGAAGAAAAGCTATGAAAACTTACTACAGAAAATTAATTGTATGAAATGAAACATAGTTGTAACAAGGGTGATGAGATCTATACATATCTACACAACTTGAATATGACTTATGGCACTTGGATAGCATTATTTAGTCTCAAATGAATGTTATAGTGTGAGAAAACATTTGATGGATATAGGATTGAGGTGTAAGACAAAATGAAAAAAAAAAATCATTTTAAGGAGAAGTGAATGAGATCATAACTAGAAAACTAGGAAAAGAGAGACATTTATGCCTCTGTCTCTTCCTTAACTAGGTCCTCTTTAAAGAGGGGTCGATCTCCAAAAAGCAATAACTAGGCTGGTCAAACCCACTTAATTCAAGTAGGTTTGACCCTGGTGCACCCAAATATGGCACCAATCTCAGCTAAGCTCAATCAACATGAGCTCAGCTTGGCCAAAAGGTAGGTTTGTCTTACGATCCAACTAGTGGACAAAAACAGACCTAGACTAAATCAAGTCCACTTTGACTAGACTCAATTGAAGTACAATTCAGTTCAATTAAGAGCTTTCTTAGCTCAAATTTATCAAATTGCCTCTAACAAAGTCCTTCTATGGACAAATCGAAATTGACCAGTCTGGATAATTTTGTCCTCCTATGAACAAATTGAGATTACAGAGCCTAAATGAGATTTTATAAAAGGCAAATATACATTTGGATTTGTCAAACATATAAATTAAATATCAAATTGAAGTTCAATATTTCAAACCAAAGTTTGTTTCAATTGAAATCCATCTTCAAATAAATTTTGGATGAAAATACCCTTTTCAAACCAAATTTGATAGAATTTTCAAAATTTTTTCAAATTTTGATTGTACTGCCATAATTTAACAACATTTACAGCTTAACAACTAGGTTTTAAGCTAAGAAGCTCAAGTTCAAACAAAGAAAAAATAAAGAGAACAAAATAAGGCAAAACCCTGTGCAAGGGCATTTTCATCCAAAATTTTGGTCAAAGTTGGTCAGCTACGTCTGAACCAAGGTTGGCCACACCTAGCCCAGCCCTCCTAGCTTGTGTAAATGGGATAAGAATTATTAGTTAGAGCCATTGAAAACTCATTTAATATATTTTCCAACTCCTTAAGCCTTGATGAATCTTCCAAGGCAAATTAAAGAAGGTGGTTGAAGCCTTCTTCTCCTTTATATAAACCCTCCATTGGAAACCAAGGGTTGGGGGGGGGGGGGGGAACGAATTTTGAAGGCCTTCATCAAGTTGCTGCAGCCAAGGAGCTAGGACGGAGAAGCCAAGGAGGAGAAAGAAGATTCTTCCAAGTCGTCTTCCCCCCTCTCTCATTCTCTTCTTCATTTTCCCTATTCAATCTAGCGACTTTAATAACTTAGGGTGCTTAAGTGAACCCTTACTTAGGATTTTCATGTAGAGAATATCTATCTTCTCCACTGCAAATTCCAGCAAGTCATTATTCTTCTTCTTGCTCTGCTAAGCTCGAATCCAAACTTGGATTCTTGCTTAGGATTGCTTGATTTAGAAAACAAGTGAAGATGAAGATCAAGCATCAAGACTGATTGCAAGGTAGGTGATTTTAACTCATTTTTCAACTACTTTAGCTTTTTATTGGTTCATTTTAATATCAGCAATTCATGGAAGGGGTTTAATTTCATTTATTTTATAGCTGGGAATGATGTCCAGCTAGGAAAAAACTATGATTAAATGTACATGTGAATGCATAATGCATGCATGAGTCAGTTTTTTTAAAATATGAACCAATGTATCAAATTTTGAAAAGGGCCCCAAGGCCATGTCCCTTTCAAAACAAGCAGCTTAAAACTATTTTGAACTGCCCACCATGAGAGAATCTTATGGTGAGAGAGTGATTTTGCTGCAACATATATGACAAAAAAGCCTATTAAGGATGGTTGCATTCTCATGAATGTGATCCATCTTTGCATGGCGAAATTATGGACAAACTAGCATGAGCATTGTTTTCTTGTCCTTCTCATTTTAAGTCATTTTGATCAATGTCTATTTAATTGATCAATGGTGGTAGAGGAGATTAGAAACTAGTTTTCAATCTTCCTACATAAAAGAATCCAATCAAGACTCATCAAGATTCATCTTGATTCATGAGTTATGCGGTCCATTGATTAAATTTCATTTTGAAGAGTAGGACACACATATATATATATATATATATTGTCATATATATATAAGTGTCCTCTTTGGAAATCAGGTTGACACTTTTCCAAAATGGTTTTTAAGAAAAGGGATCATTTTGTTGATTTTCATAGTACAAGGCTATGAAATCATTTTCATTTCATTTTAAACTTTTTTTAACTTCAACAATCCATGCGTAAGGTGTATGTAAGTTGTTGAAATAAAACCATGCTTCATAGGAATTGGCATAAGAATGTCAAAGTTTACATACTTGATATGCCCATTGTCAGGTACAAAGTGGTTATGCCTTGAAGAAAAAAAAAATCTAAACCTATCCAAGTGGTTATCACGTCCCTTTCAAAACAACCAGCTTAAAACCATTTTGAACTTCCCACCATAAGAGAATCCCATGGTAAGAGAGTGATTTTGCTGCCACATATAAGATGAGAAAACCTATTAAGGATGGATGCATTCTTATGAATGTGGTCCACCTTTGCATGGAGAAATAATGAAAAAAATACCTTGAGCATCGTTTTCTTTTCCATCTCATCTTAAGTCATTTCGATCCATGTCTTTCAATTTATTTGATCAACGGTGGTAGAGGAGATAAAAAATTAGTTTTCCATCTTTGTATGTAAAAGAACCCTTTCTTGAATCATCATGATTCATGAGTTATGCAATCCCTTGATTAAATTTCATTTTAAAGAGTAAGATACACACACACACACATATATATATATATATATATATATATATATATATATATATATTGTTGTATATATACATGTGCAATCTTTTGTTAAAAATCATTTTCCTTTTTGGAAATCAGGTTGAGACACGTTTGCATAATGGTTTTTAAGAAAAGGGATCATTTTGTTGATTTTCATAGTACAAGGCTATGAAATCATTTTCATTTCATTTTAATTTTTTTTTAATTTCAGCAATCAATGTCAGGTGTATGCAAGTTGTTAAAATAAGACCATGCTTTATAGGAATTGGCATAAGAATGTCAAAGTTTACATACTTGATATGCCAATTTTCAGCTACAAAGTGGTTATGCTTTGAAGAAAAATTAAAAAAAAAATCCTAAACCTATCCAATCAGCATCCTAAAACACTTTTTATGGGCCATTGATCTCATTCATAAATTTTCAGATTTGCATGAGATTAATCCTCTTCTAAACTATTGAAAATTTTTATTTTTTTGTAAACCTAAAAGGGGGACCAACTATCCTAAAATCGTCCAAAGAAGTTGACGATTCCATTAGCAGGAAATCTGAATTTTGAATGGGTTTGAAAGACTTGTCATCTCTATCTAAAAAATGAGTCTCTCTCTTGAAATCAATTTCTACAATTTTCAGTTATTTAAATCAGCTCAAAATCTGATTTTTTTTTTTTTTAATTTTGAGACGAAGGTGGATCTCATCCACGTCTCCTATCTAGTTTAAAAACTGATTTTGGCATCATTCTTCATCATTTTGTAAGTCTCAAGCTTATGGACTACATCTCTAATTCATGTGCTTAATAATAGAATGAGCATATTTAGAGAAAGTCCTACATTTTAATTAAAATCAATCTTTATGTGTAGATTGTATGACATGTAATTATAATGAATGGACTTTGAGGGAATATGAGAGTGTGAAGAATGAATGTTTCATATGAATGAATCTTGAGAGGTTATGAAAGAGATAAGGATGAATGTCTCATGTAGTTTCCCTTCTTATTTCATGCATTCACTTTTACCCAAAGTCAATAGCACCACATGCACATTCTCAAGAAATTAAGTGGTACAAATTTGAGTTGCAAAAAGTGACCAAGTCATATTGCAACAAGAATTTATAAACTTCACTTAGCTTCCAAAAAAAACATGAGCAATTCATTCATTATCTTAGCCAAAACATGTTTAGAAAACAATATGTTTTTTAACAATTTGGAATCTATGTTTCCTCAAAAGAATGAATTCTACCTAACCGAATCACAAGTTTCTAAATAACTTAGACCAAATCACATGATTTGGCAAAAGAAGAATTCATTTTCCCATATGACCACATCCTATTCGGGTCATGCCAAGGTCGATCTGGACTTCGTATCATCCCAAGTGGAGTCTACCTACCTCAGTGTTATCTTTCATTGTATCCAACTTTTCAGTGTATGTTCCTGAGCCACTCAGAAGATTGCGGTCTCGAAGAAGCAGTTAGTCTTGCCACGCAACCTATCAACGACAGTTTAATACATGCAATTGTTGAGAGATGGAACCCAAGGACGAACACATTCTGGTTTTTGTGGGGAGAAATGACAATCACTCTAGATGAGTTTTCAAGCATTATGGGTTTGCCAGAGCCAAAGGTGACCCAAGAGGACCAATTGAAGACCAATTCCTTGGCAACCAAGGTCGTAAATTCACAGGAAAATGGAGTTGGCCCTTTCTAGAAAAAGATAGACATCAATATCTTCAACTACAAGAACTTGGTGAAATATATTTTCAATATGTCAACGCTGCTTCACGATCTAGAAATGTTGTAGACAAGTATGAAAATTCAATGATGACTTGTACTGGGTCTTATCTTCTTCAACAATGATGAACATGTAATGGATTTTCACACAGCTCGCCTCTTCAGAAAATGGGGGGATGTCAAAGTCCATCACATATCCATAGCAATGACAGCCATGGCATTCCTTTACTAAGGATTGACCAAATTTTCAATTGGAGATGCAGACTCGATAGAAGGATGTGTCTTTGCACTATAAGCATGGGTCTACAAACACATGGGGCCACAATCATACCATTTTCAGAACATCGACGACCAATTATCCAGTATAGAGCACTACCGTAGGTAGATGGAGGAAGTGGATGACTCAGCCATCATTTGGGACTTCTTTGATCGAGAAGTTATCAAGTCAAGATACACCTACAATCCAGTTAGAGGAAGTCCTCTATTGAGACCATTCTTCATAGTTGAATACCATCCAGAGCGTTACCTCAGACAATTCTCACTGCATCAAAGGAAAGCATATCCAATTGAGTCTGAAGGAGCCATCATAGAGTGTCAACTAGATATCGAAGAGTGGTCTGGGATATACACCTATGCCCAGCAACATTGGGAATCATTTGCTCACCTGTATCTTAAAATGGAGGGATGAAGTCCGTCCATCTATCCTTCTGTCCTAGATCATCATGTCTAATTCATTGTGGTTAAGCCAAATTTTGTCAAGTTGTGTTGAACTTTGTCAAGTCTTGTCAATCTCATCTTTATTTCAATATGCAATCAAAATTTGTCATTTTGTCCTTTGTACAAATTATCTCTCATCAATTCAAATCCTAACATTTTTAATTTTTCTTCTTACAAGGTAGACATCCGCTTTATGGTCAAAACTAGAGGCAAACAAAGAAGAATGATTGAAATAAAGCTAGAGCAAACTTTCATGGGAGACAAGGAAGAAGAATCCTCCTCAGAAACACCTCCCAAGATGGAAGAAAATGATCAAGAATATGAAGAATACAGAAAATTCCAGAGATACATGATTATGTTCAATAAAAAACAAGCCCAGACAGAGCGGGCCAAAAAGAAATGAAAAAAATCTAAGAAATATTCACTGAGCAGTTCCGACTCTTCTGAAGACACTACCACTGAATCTAGTAGTGAGGAAGAACCAAAGACTCTGAAGAAAAAGAAGGGAGAATCCTGGAAAGCAAAAATTTAAGAAGTTGAACACAGTTCAGCTCAAAGGCAAAAACAAAAGAAATTTCACCTGCAAAGACTTCTATGAAAATTTCAAAAATGACAAGCATATAAAAAACTTGCCTAAGAAATTTATCAAATTTAATGGCAAACAGAGACCCAAAGGCACATTTGGCCATGTTCTTTGCAGAATGCTATAAATTTTGCCACAATCATAAAGCTCTCTTTCGATGCTTCTCAAGGAGCTTGAAAGGAATTGCAACACAGTGGTACCAAGAGCATATCAATCCAATTGAATTGAAAATTTTCGACAAACTAATCAATCTTTTTACTGAAAGGTTCATCCAAATGTCGAAACTGCACCAACGATCACCACAATATGTTATCTAAAACAGAGGCCAGGTGAGAAGGCCAAGGACTTTATTTAAAGATGGAGGTCTTCTTGCAACAAAATGAGGGGACCAATCTCCCAATCCCATGCATTGGGATTTATCATCAACAATTTAACACAACCATTGAGGAGCCTCATTTCTAGTGCTCCAATCAAATCTTTTATTGATCTTACCAAAAGAGCATAATGCATTGAAATAGGAATAAAAAATATAGCCTTTGATGTTGTCATTCTGATAAAGGTTAGGGAAGATACAAAGAAAAACAACAGGAGTCAAAATGCTTTGGCCAACATCATAGCCAATGCCACCACCTTCAAAAAGAAAGGGCAGACTATCCCAAGAATAAAGAGGTAACAGAAAAAGCTAGCAATAGTAGCAATGGCACTAAAAACAAACATCCTGGATGAGGATACGATAGAAAATTCACCTCATTACAACAAAGTTATAAAGAAGTCATGCACATGCTGATTGAAAGAGGCACTCTGTTTCTCCCAAAAGTTTTCAACCTCACCGATGATGGGAAAAAACAAAGAGCAATTCTGCAAACTTCATCGTGCTCCAAGACACAATACAAAAGATTGTCTAGTACTTAAAAATATTATGCAAGTTGCAGTTGACAAAGAAAACATCAAAGAGGTCAGTGGAACAACCAGACATCCTCAAAAACCCTTTTCCTAGACATGGGAATGGAACAATTGCAATGGTAAGGTTTTCAACAAGTCATCAAGTTATGGTGCCAAAAAAACGAGATACAACATCTTTGGATTTTTTTGGGTTACTTTCCAAACAAGAGAAAGGATCTTTTAATGCACAAACCAGACCGGGCAAACAAAACAATCAAACAGAGATCAATCAAAAGTCACAAATATGGGATCCTGAACTTTTGGAATCAATTTTCAAGGAATTAGAACCCTTACCTCAAGTCAGGAAAGAAGGATTTAGCCCTAATAGGAGGAATGAATGGGCTTTTGGACTATATGAAAATGGTCCGTTCACATTTTCTGATAAAGATCTACCAATTGGAGGTGCATCGCATAATGATGCCTTGCACATAGTGGTAGAAACAAGGGGCACCAAAGTCTCCCATGTTTTAATCGTTGGAAGAGCAAGCCTGAACATCTGTCCATAGCAAATAGCTTGCGAATTAGGCATAAAGCAAGCTGACTATACCCTGTCATCAATTTTCATCCATGGATATGACGGAATAGGACAACCATGCATAGGATGTATATGTTTAGATCTGAATATCTTTGATACGTATCATCGAGTTTTATTCGATTTGATGGTTATAGAACCCTCATTTAACCTGTTGTTTGGCAGACCATGGATCCATGCTACCAATGCAATTCCCTCCACTCTACATCAGTGCATCAAATGGATTCACAATAGGAATACTATAATCATCTATGTAGAGGACAGACATAATCATCTTGTGAATCCAATGATTTTGGTACCAACGTATACAATCGAGGTACCTAGTATTCGAGTTGACAAAGAAAAAGAAATATCTCAAGGTCTTAGCAAATTGGCTATTCAAAAGCCAAAGAAACAAATATGGGTGGAAAAAGCTACCAAGCCTGAAACAAGTTACAAAAGTCATCCTTTGTTCAAAAATTTCTGCCAAAATGAGAAAGGATTGGACCTGCTCATGTGCCATGGCTACCAACCATTCACTAGCCTTAGCAAGCATGAAAATGGAATCACAGAGCCAATTATCTTGTTAGGACAGCGAGGTAACCGGGCCCTGGAATCCCAAAGTTATGAAAAAGTGGATGCTAAGGAAGAACTCAAGCCACTACCTTTTGACAAGAGCAACACTATAAGTGGATGTTTACCATCAATCTGAATCAACAAATCCACTATCGTTTTGTCATCTAGTCATTTTGTCATCATTGTACATCTCTGCCCCCAGGTGTCTTTATTTTGTAATACCTTTAAATATGCAATGACATACACAATTTTCTTCCATATAAAATGTCTCAAATTTCATCTAAACCTCTTTATAATCTTTAGGATGGCACCTGAGGATCAAACATCAAATTCTTTAAGGAAGTAAATCTAGAATTCACCATGGTAGAATGTCTAGAGTTCATCCAAATAAGAAAGCAAGATCAACCGTCACCTTTGATTAATGATCTGATTGAAGAAATTAACATTGACGCGAAAGAGAATCCAAAGATTTGCAAATCGGAACAAGTCTCTTAGTAGAAGAAAGAAAAGAGTTGATAGACTTCCTCAAGAGCATCAAGAAGCCTTTATATGGACTTGTGAGGACATGCGAGGGCTCGATACAAAATTAGTGGAGCATCGACTACCAATGAAACTAGAATGCAAGCCAATCAAACAAAAATTGAGGAAACTAGACCCTCATTTTGAGTGGTAGATTAAGGAAGGTCTAGAAGACCTACTAAAGGCATGGTTCATCCGAAAAATTGATTATCCTGAATGGTTAGCAAACATCGTGGTAGTCCCAAAGAAAAATGGAAAAATTTGACTCTATGTCGATTTTAGATATTTCAATAAAGTCACACCAAAGGATGACTATCCACTTACAAAGATCGATTTGTTGGTAGATAGTATTGTAGGTCACGCTATGTTCTCTTTTATAGATGCATATTCTGGTTATAACCAAATTAACCTGATTGCTCAAGACTAGGCCAAAACATTTTTTACAACCCCATGGGGCACCTTTTGCTATACTGTAATCCCATTTGGTTTGAAGAACACTGGGGCAACAAATCAAAGGGCTATGGCAGCTATTTTTCATGATCAAATGCATCAAATCATGGATGTGTATGTGGATGATCTACTAATTAAGTTAAAAACAAGGGAAAATCACATCAGCATTCTCTCTCAAGTTTTTGATAGATTCTTACAATATAAGCTTAGATTGAATCCACAAAAATGTGTATTTGGTGTGGACTCTGGTAATCCCTCCTAAGCAAAGGCAATCATTGAGAAGTCACCACCAACAAATCTTAAGGAGCTACATAGGTTGCAAGGCAAAATTCAGTCAATCATGAGGTTTATATTTAATCTTGCCATGAGATGTGAACCCTTCAACCATTTACTGCTGAAAAGAGTCAAGTTTGAACGAGGACATGAATGTCAGGCCTCATTCAAAAAGATCAAGAAGTACCTTCTTTGCTTGCCGATTTTAAAACCCCCAATTTTGGGGAAACCTTTACTGTTGTACATCACAGTCAACAATTCAGCTTGTGGTTTGGCTCAATATCAAGAAGGATGTCGAATAGAACATGGTATTTATTACATCAGTAAGACATTCGTGTAGTATGAAAAGAACTACTCGCACATGGAAAAAACTTGCTTAGCCTTGTTATGGATGTGTCAAAAATTAAGGCATTACTTATTGGCATGCGAAATTAAAATTTTATCCAAACTTAATCCACTCAAATATATCCTTGAACAACCAGTTCTGAATGGAAGGATAGCAAAGTGGCAAGTTCTGGTAATGCAATATGATTTGGAATATGTGTCACAGAGATCAATCAAAGGTCAAGTCATTACAGATCAATTGGCAGATTTCCCTCTATCTAAGGATATTAAAACAAATGATGATTTTTTAGATGAGAAAATCCTAACGATCGAACTGATATGAGAGATGTATTTCGATGGATCTAAAAGCACAATGGGGGCAGAGATTGGGATACTTTTCATTACTCCAAAAAGGGAAATGATTCCTTACTCCCTCAAATTGAATTTTTTCTGCACACATAATATGGCAGAATACGAGGCCTTAATACAAGGACTCAAAATGCTTCTCAAATTTAAAGTGCAAAGACTTCACATTTTTGGAGATTGACAAGTCAAAGATCAGAAATTGATCCCATATCAAGAATTAGCAACCTCCCTCTTAAGACAATTCAAGGATAATCAACTCTTACATGTCAAAAGAGAATTTAACCGAATTGCAGACAGCTTGGCCAGTTTAAGCTCTACCATTGCCTTCAAACCTAGAGAATCTATGAGATGTTTTGAAGTCAGAAGACTCGAACAACCATCTTTTGTCAGACCAGAACATGTGTTACAAGCAGAAAGCAGAGAAACACCATGGTACCAAAACATAAAGCATTTTCTTCGAACTGAAACACTTCCACCTGAAATATCTTAAAAAGAGCAAAGAGCTATGAGACACATGTCATCAAGATATTTCATTTTAGCTGACACTTGATACAGAAGAGGATTCAGTATAGAATATGCTAGATGTCTCGATGCAAATAAGGCATTAGAGGTCATTCAAGAATCTCATGAAGGAATTTATGGGGAACATGTAGGGTATCAGACCCTTGTCAAACAGATAATCAGAGCAGGGTACTATTGGCCCATAATGCAGAAAGACTGTCACCAATTTGTCAAAAATTGCATCAAATGTCAGTTGCACGCACCATCAATTCATGCTCCAGCAACATACCTTCATTCGGTCAGCTCACCATGGCTATTCTTAATGTGGGCCTTCGACGTGGTTAGGCTAATCAATCCACCTACGTCAAATGGACACAGGTATTTTCTTGCAACTACAGATTACTTCACCAAATGCGTCAAAGCAAACACTTTAAAAACAGAAGAAGGACGACATGTAGTGTCTGTCATTAACAAAAACCTTTTGTGTAGATTCGACATCCCGCACGACATCGTTCTAACAATGGTACTCATTTTAAAAATGAGGTGTGCAATCTCTATCACAAACAAAAAATATAACATAACTTCTTTACCCGATATATTACCCTCAAGGTAATGGTCAGGCAGAAGCAACCAACAAGTTTTTGATTTGTGTCTTAGAAATGATTGTTGAAATAGGCAGAGATTGGCATGAGAAAATGCACAATGCACTTTGGGTGTATCGAATCACAATTCAGACACCCACCAATGCTACACCAGCAGAATTAGTATATGGAACAAAAATTGTCCTTCCATTGCATGTCCAAAAACCAGCAATGAAATTTGCTGCGCCCATTGAACTCCCAATTAGCAAGTACCAAAAAAAGAGACTTGCTCAATTAGACCTCTTAGACGAGAAAAGGCTACAAGCAGTAGAGCACATTGAAGTCTATCGTAAGAGAGTCACCCAACATTTTTCCAAATTAGTCATTGAAAGAAAATTCCATGTAAATAATCTTGTACTAAGATATATAGTTCAAATCAGGAGTAAACCCAAAGGAAAATGGGCACCGAATTGAGAATGACCATATGTCGTCAAAGAGGTTCTACCTCACAATTCTTATCGGTTGATTGACGCTGATGGGGTCGAAATCCGTTATCTAATTAATGCTTTTCATCTCAAGAAATTCTATACTTGAATTTGTAATTCAAAATTTCAAAACATTTGTGCTTTGATAAGCACATTCTTAGCATTTTTCAAATCAACTAAGGGGCAAAGTATCCCTTACAGAAAGTTTCGAAAATGCATCAAAATTTCTAAAAATTTTCAAACTCATCCCATGTCTTGAGGACAACAACAAGGGCACTAACCTGAACTATACATGAAATTTCAATGAAATTGATGGATTAATGTACAAAAATTAATGTTGGGCCCGACAATTGAGTAGTTGTGAAGGTCTAGCATGAGACGCCATAAGAAAAAGCCCTTATGACCCAAAAGACCTTGGCAAGATGCTAGAAAAGACTATCAAACAAAATGAGTTGAGTGATGAGCTCAGGGTGAGTGTAGTTGTTCCTTTGTTTCCAAACTCTGCAGGCAAGGGTGGGCATATGACCTATGCTTACACCGTGAAGCTAAAAAGCAATCCATGAACATTTTGCTTATATTACATTTTACATTTGGTACCCTAAGGCCAACTGGTCTGGGAGTTACCGGCCCAAAGCTTGCTACAAGGGTTCAGAAGAGATAGACTTGATATTGCACAAAGCAAACTACTCAAAACCACCAAAGCTGTGGAACTCCATGGTAGCTTTTGGGGTGGTGAGGAATTTCCCCCAAGAGTGAACGGTGGCTCAAAAAGAAAATCAAAATTCAAAAGCTAAAGCCAATAGATGAAAAACTAAGTAAAAAGGAGAGAAAAGCACTCACCAATGGTCTGGAAGGCATCTAGGGCTAAGTTCTCTAAGCATCAACTGCAAAAACTTTCACTAAAGTAAAATTTTCCAACAAACATTAATTCCACTACAGAGTCTCCAATGAGATAGGGGAAAATCTTTTTATTTCTGGTCTATGCCAAGCATTTCCCCTCGAGTGAGGATGGTTCAACATCATTTGAAAAATGGATTTTCCAAACAATTTACAAAAAATTGGTGCATAAACCTTTGCTATTAAGCAAATTCTTGCAAAGAGGGGCATTTGTTAACAACCCAAATTTTTCCACATCAGAATTGAAGCAATGTCAAAATTTCACAAAAGAATAGTGTAAAATGCAATTGCAAAGCTAATTTCTAGTAAAAAAAAACAATTTAGATTCAAATCATGAATTTAACCCGTGACATGAATCCCAATGTAGGATTACGAGTCCAAACTATGTCCAAATTAGGATTTGACATCCAAATCCAATTATGAATGTCATTTGACATCCAAATCTAATTACAAATGTCATTTGAATTTCAAATCCAATTGCAAAATTCAAATTTTGACTTAAATCCAAGAATTGGATCTAATTCAGTCTAAAATGCTACGTGGCACCCATGTGTCGGCCCCTCCTAGCCTGTGTGGTCAAGAGCCCCTGAAGAGGTCATGCACCCCACTTTTTCAAAAATATTTTCTCTCAATTAAATGAAAAAAACAAATCATTTTAAGGAGAAGTGAATGATATCATAACTAGAAAACTAGGAAAAGAGAGTCATTTATGCCTCTCTCTCTTCCTTAACTAGGTCCTCTTTAAAGAGGGGTCGATCTCCAAAAAGCAATAACTAGGCTTGTCAAACCCACTTAATTCAAGTAGGTTTGACCCTGGTACACCCAAATATGGCACCAATCTCAACTAAGCTCAGTCAACATGAGCTCAGCTTGGCCAAAAGGCGGGTCTGTCTCACGATCCAATTAGTGGACAAAAATAGACCATGACCAAATCAAGTCCACTTTGACTAGACTCGGTCGAAGTACAATTCAATTTAATTAAGACTTTTTTTTATCAAATTAGCTCAAACAAAGTCAAACTACTCGCAAATGAGCTTTGACTTTGGTCAATTGGTCGAAATTGACCAATCTGGATAATTTTGTCCTTCTATGATCAAATTGAGAAAGAGCCTAAATTGGGATTTTATAAAAGCCAAATATGCATTTGGATTTGTCAAATGTATAAATTATATATCAAAATGAAGTTCAATATTTCAAACCAAAGTTTGATTCAATTGAAATCCATCTTCAATCAAGTTTTCAATGAAAATAGTTTTTTCGAACCAAATTTGATAGAATTTTCAAATTTTATTCAAATTTTAATTGAATTGTCATCACTCAACAACATTTAGAGCTTAGTAACTAGGTTTTAACCTAACAAGCTCAAGTTCAAACAAAGAAAAAATAAATAGAACAAAATAAGGCAAAACCCTGTAGAAGGGCATTTTTGTCCAAACTTTTGGTCAAAGTTGGTCAGCTAGGTCTGAACCAAGGTTGACCACACCTAGCCCAGCCCACCTAGCTCGTGTAAATGGATAACAATGATTAGTAAGAGCCATTAAAAACTCATTTAATCTATTTCCAACTCCTTAAGCCTTGATTAATCTTCCAAGGCAAATTAAAGAAGGTGGTTGAACCCTTCTTCTCCTCTATCTAAACCTTCCATTGGCAACCAAGGGGGGGGGGGGGGGCACAAATTTTGAAGGCCTTCATCAAGTTGCTGAAGCTAAGGAGGTAGGAGGGACAAGCCAAGGAGGAGAAAGAAGATTCGTCCAAGCCTTCTTCCCCCCTCTCTCTCATTCTCTTCTTCATTTCCCCTATTCAATCTAGCGAGTTTGATAAAGTAGGGTGATTAAGTGCACCCTTACTTAGGATTTTCATAGAGAAAAGCTCTCTCTTCCTCACTGCAAATTCCAGCAAGTCATTATTCTTGTTCTTGCTTTGCTAAGCTCGAATCCAAGTTTGGATTCTTATGCATCAAGACCGACCACAAGGTAGGTGATTTTAACTCATTTCTCATCTACTTTAGCTTCTTGTTGGTTCATTTTAATTTCAGCAATTCGTGGGAGGGGTTTATTTTCATTTATTTTATAGCTGAGAATGATGTCCAGCTAGGAAAAAACTATGATTACATGTACATGATAATGCATGCATGAGTCGGTTTTTCTAAAAAATGAACCAATGTATCACGTCTCTTTCAAAACAACCAGCTTAAAACCATTTTGAACCTATGTCACCTGAGTGTGTGGTGCGGGTGCTGGTGCGGGTGCTGGTACGGGTGCCGGTGCGGCACATCTCAAAAAATTTAGGTGCGGCGGTGCGGTGAGAGTATTTTATTATTTTTAAAATATAATAATATAAAAGATTAATAAAATAGCTAAGAACAAAAAAATTAATAAGAAAACGATGAATTTAATCTAATCTTTTCAAATTGGATTATAATTAAGCCTCCCACTGCAAGGAATTTAAGATGATGCCTTCCTTGGTGATCTCCCCGGTACTTCCTTACACACCAGCCTTGTTTCTGCTGCTGTGGAGTTGAGCTCAGAGCGACTCTCCTCCGGTGATCCAGTTGCAGCAATGGCGAGCCATGCTGATCCGCTCAATACTGGCATACTCTCACAGTTTCCTCCCTTTTCTCCTGTCCTCACCTCCCTTCCTCCCTCTCCCATCTGTTTCCCCCTTTCCTCCCGTCCTCACCTCTCTTCCTTCCTCTCCCATCCGTTTCCCCCCCTTTCCTCCCGTCATCACCTCCATTCCTCCCNCTTTCCTCCCGTCCTCACCTCTCTTCCTCACCCTTTCCTCCCATCCTCACCTCTCTTCCTCCTTTGCTCTCCCTCTCCCTTTCCCCCAAATCGTCCCTTTCTCCCTCGTGTGCGGTTTGGGTGCGAGCTCCTCATCGGGTGCTGATCGGGTGCGCACCTAGAGCGCACCCAAAGTGCACCAGCACCCGAAGCGCACCCGACGCGGGTGCGGGTCCAAATTGGAAGCACCCAGGTGACATAGTTTTGAACTCCCCACCATGAGAGAATCCCATGGCGAGAGAGTGATTTTGCTGCCACATATATGATGAAAAAGCCTATTAAGGGTGGATGCATTCTTATGAATGTGATCCACCTTTGCATGGCGAAATAATGGAAAAAATACCTTGAGCATCGTTTTCTTTTCCATCTCATCTTAAGTCATTTTGATCCATGTCTTCCAATATAATTGACCAATGGTGGTAGAGGAGATAAGAAAATAGTTTTCAATCTTTCTACGTAAAAGAACCCTTTCTTGACTCATCATGATTCATGAGTTATGCGGTCCCTTGATTAAATTTCATTTTAAAGAGTAAGATACGTATATATATATATATATATATATATATATATATATATATATATATATATATATATATATATATATATATATATATATATTGTCATATATATACATGTACAATCTTTTGTTAAAAATCATTTTCCTCTTTGGAAATCAGGTTGAGACACGTTTCCAGAATGGTTTTTAAGAAAGGGGATCATTTTGTTGATTTTCATAGTACAAGGCTATGAAATCATTTTCATTTCATTTTAAAATTTTTTTAATTTCAGCAATCAATGCGTAAGGTGTATGCAAGTTGTTGAAATCAGACCATACTTTATAGAAATTGGCATAAGAATGTCAAAGTTTACATACTTGATATGCCAATTTTCAGCTACAAAGTGGTTATGCTTTGAAGAAAAATTAAAAAAAAATCCTAAACCTATCCAATCGGCATCCTAAAACACTTTTTACGGGCCATTGATCTCATCCATAAATTTTCAGATTTGCATGAGATAAATCCTCTTCTAAAATGTTGAAATTTTCATTTTTTTGTTCTCCAAAAAGGTGGACCAACTATCCTAAAATTGTCCAAAGAAGTTGACGATTCCATTAGCAGGAAATCTGAATTTTGAATGGGTTTGAAAGACTTGTCATCTCTATCTAAAAAATGAGTCTCTCTCTTGAAATCAATTTCTACAATTTTCAGTTATTTAAATCAGCTCAAAATCTGATTTTTTTTTTTATATTGAGACAAAGGTGGATCTCATCCACGTCTCCTATCTAGTTTAAAAACTGATTTTGGCATCATTCTTCATCATTTTGTAAGTCTCAAGCTTATGGACTACATCTCTAATTCATGTGCTTAATAATAGATTGAGCACATTTAGAGAAAGTCCTACATTTTAATTAAAATCAATCTTTATGTGTAGATTGTATGACATGTAATTGCAATGATTGGACTTTAAGAGATTATGAGAGAGTGAAGAATGAATGTTTCATATGAATGAATCTTGAGAGGTTATGAAAGAGAGAAGGATGAATGTCTCATGTAGTTTCCCTTCTTATTTCATGCAATCACTTTTACCCAAAGTCAATAGCACCACATGCACATTCTCAAGAAATTAAGTGATATAAATTTGAGTTGCAAAAAGTGACCAAGTCATATTGCAAGAATTTATAAACTTCACTTAACTTCCAAAAAAAACATAAGCAATGCATTCATTATCTTGGCCAAAACATGTTTAGAAAACAACACGTTTTCTAACAATTTGGAATCTCTTATTAAATTGCTGACCACCTTCACGAGAGTGTATGCTCTTGTTTGCAAGTTCAAATTCACGTTGCAACTCACTCATAGCTGCAAGTCCTCGATTAAGGTGTTGGGTCCTCTCATCATCACCTGCTCTTGCAACACATCATTTAATCATCGGGCATACGTCACTTCTCTAGAATGTTCAGTTGGATATATGGTGGGAGAACAACGCTCTAAGTTGTGAAACCTCGATGTGTATTCATTAACTGACATGCCTCCCTGGTGAAGATCCACAAAATTTTGCCTTTTCTGCTCTTATAGGTGCTGAAAAAAATAAGCTCTACAAATTCTTGCTCAAAGTCCTCCCAAGAGACTGCCATGTCTTTTTTAAGACAAAGTACCCATATCAACTCTCACCAACAATGAGTAGCCTCTCTCAAATGGTATGTGCCGTAATCAACCCTACGCTCTTCTGGAACCTACAACACTTTGAAGTTCCTTGTGATCTTCTGAAGCCACTCATTGGCATTCTCTCCCTTCCCTGACCAGTGAAGATAGCAGATCTATGTCCATGAACTTCTTATAGGTGACCCCAGTCCCTCCTGGAGTCGGTGTTATGATTGCCTCTAGATGAGCTTCAGCATGTAACAGTGTCAAATGGCCAATCTGCTCGTTTTCTTCATGAGTGGTTGTTGCTAAGGTCTACAGAGCATTCATAAGAAATGCATTTTGTCCCAACCAGGCTGTAGCATAAAGCATCATAAAGTGGTCGTTTACTTCTTGCCCATGTCCTTATGTGGGGATGTGATGATTGTGGTTGAGCAGCATAAAGCATTCTGTATTCAAGTGCTTGGCCACAGCATCGATTAAGAATGAAGGGCGGGCTTGGGGTCGTTCTTGTAGTGGATTCACATTTTTAATAACATCATATGTCTTGGTGTTATGACGTCTAGAAATCCCACTATCCTTGTTGTGTCTTCTGTATATCTGTACTAATTCAACCATAATATAACCATCAATGTTTCTATTTGCATGCGACTAAATAACAAACATGAAGTAAACACATCAAAAGATAATTTTGTCCAAATTGGGTTGGATTTGACTATTTGATCAAAGTCAAAGCTTATTTTACGAGCTAATCTTGACTTGGTTTAGGTAATTTTGATGGATTTGAGCTTAGAAAGCCTCTAATTGTGCTCGAATTAATCTCAATTTTAAATCACACTTTGATTTGTTTTTGTCAAAGTAGACTTGATCCAGTCTTCTTGTCCAATAATTGGATCGTGGGATAGACCTGGCCATTTTGACCAGGTTTGACTGAGCTCGATGAGAGTGGCACCACATCTAGGTGCACCCAAGCTGAACCTACTTACCAAAACTAGGTTAGGTGAAGCCATCATGGCTTCCTTGGAACTAGGCTCTTCTTTGTAATTAGACAATCCCGTTTTAATTAATGGAGAGAGATATATATAAATATCTCTTCTTTTTCATGAATGTAATCATGATCATGTCTACTTTTCATTAATCATAATTGATTTTTAATTAAAGTAGATATTTTTTTGTAAAGGTGTTACCACCCCAAATTTTTCCACATCAGAATTGAAGCAATGTCAAAATTTTACAGAAGAATTGCGTAAAATGCAATTGCAAAGCCAATTTCGAATCTAAAGAACAATTTAGATTCAAACAATGAATTTAACATGTGACATGAATCCCAATGCAAGATTATGAGTTGAAACTATGTCCAAATTAGGATTTGACATCCAAATCCAATTACAAATGACATTTGACATCCAAATCCAATTACAAATGACATTTGACATCCAAATCCAATTGAAAATATCATTTGAAATCCAAATCCAATTGCAAAATTCAAAATTTGACTTAAATCTGAGAATTAGAAATAATTCTGTCTAAAAATGCTACGTGGGACCCACGTGTGGGCCCTACCTAGCTGTTTGGTCAAGAGGTCGCGCACCCCACTTTTTCAAAAATATTTTCTCTCAATTAAATGAAAAAAAAAATCATTTTAAGGAGAAATGAATGATTTCATAACTAGAAAAATAGGAAAAGAGAGACATTTATGCCTTTGTCTCTTCCTTAACTAGGTCCTCTTTAAAGAGGGGTCGATCTCCAAATAGGCTGGTCAAACCCACTTAATTCAAGTAGGTTTGACCCTGGTGCACCCAAATATGGCACCAATCTCAGCTAAGCTCAGTCAACATGAGATCAGGTTGGCCAAAAAGTAGGTTTGTCTTACAATCCAATTAGTGGACAAAAATAGACCTGATGAAATCAAGTCCACTTTGACCAGACTCAATTGAAGTACAATTTTGTTCAATTAAGAGCTTTCTTAGCTCAAATTTATCAAATTGCCTCAAACAAAGTCCTTCTATGGACAAATCGAAATTGACCAGTCTGGATAATTTTGTCCTTCTATTAACAAATTGAGATTACAGAGCCTAAATGAGATTTTATAAAAGGCAAATATACATTTGGATTTGTCAAACATATAAATTAAATATCAAATTGAAGTTCAATATTTCAAACCAAAGTTTGTTTCAATTGAAATCCATCTTCAAATAAGTTTTGGATGAAAATACCATTTTCAAACCAAATTTGATAGAATTTTCAAAATTTTTTCAAATTTTAATTGTACTGTCATAATTTAACAACATTTACAGCTTAACAACTAGGTTTTAACCTAAGAAGCTCAAGTTCAAACAAAGAAAAAATAAAGAGAACAAAATAAGGCAAAACCCTATGCAAGGGCATTTTCATCCAAAATTTTGGTCAAAGTTGGTCAGCTAGGTCTGAACCAAGGTTGGCCACACCTAGCCCAGCCCTCCTAGCTTGTGTAAATGGGATAAGAATTATTAGTTAGAGCCATTGAAAACTCATTTAATATATTTTCCAACTCCTTAAGCCTTGATGAATCTTCCAAGGCAAATTAAAGAAGGTGGTTGAAGCCTTCTTCTCCTTTATATAAACCCTCCATTGGAAACCAAGGGTTGGGGGGGGGGAACAAATTTTGAAGGCCTTCATCAAGTTGCTGCAGCCAAGGAGCTAGGACGGAGAAGCCAAGGAGGAGAAAGAAGATTCTTCCAAGTCATCTTCCCCCCTCTCTCATTCTCTTCTTCATTTTCCCTATTCAATCTAGCGACTTTAATAACTTAGGGTGCTTAAGTGAACCCTTAGGATTTTCATGTAGAGAAGATCTATCTTCTCCACTGCAAATTCCAGCAAGTCATTATTCTTCTTCTTGCTTTGCTAAGCTCGATCCAAACTTGGATTCTTGCTTAGGATTGCTTGATTTAGAAAACAAGTGAAGATGAAGATCAAGCATCAAGACCGACTGCAAGGTAGGTGATCTTAACTCATTTTTCAACTACTTTAGCTTCTTGCTGGTTCATTTTAATATCTGCAATTCGTGGGAGGGGTTTAATTTCATTTATTTTATAGCTGGGAATGATGTCCAGCTAGGAAAAAACTATGATTAAATGTACATGTGAATGCATAATGCATGCATGAGTCGGTTTTTCTAAAAGATGAACCAATGTACAAATTTTGAAAAGTGCCCCAAGGCCATGTCCCTTTCAAAACATGCAGCTTAAAACTATTTTGAACTCCCCACCATGAGAGAATCTCATGGTGAGAGAGTGATTTTGCTGTAACATATATGACAAAAAACCGTATTAAGGATGGATGCATTCTCATGGATGTGATCCACCTTTGCATGATGAAATTATGGGCAAACTGGTATGAGCATTGTCTTCTTGTCCTTCTCATTTTAAGTCATTTTGATCAATGTCTTTCAATTTAATTGTTCAATGGTGGTAGAGGAGATTAGAAACTAGTTTTCAATCTTCCCACGTAAAGGAATCCAATTATGATTCATCATAATTCATGAGTTATGCGGTCCATTGATTAAATTTTATTTTGAAGAGGAGGATACATATATATATATATATATATATATATATATATATATATATATATATATATATATATATATATATATATATATATATATATATATATATATATATATATATATATATATATATATATTTTCATATATATACAAGTGTCCTCTTTGGAAATTAGGTTGGACACGTTTCCAAAATGGTTTTTAAGAAAGGGGATCCTTTTGTTGATTTTCATAGTACAAGTCTTTGAAATCATTTTCATTTCATTTTAATTTTTTTTTTTAATTTCAGCAATCCATGCATAAGGTGTATCCAAGTTGTTGAAATCAGACCATGCTTCATAGGAATTGGCATAAGAATGTCAAAGTTTACTTACTTGACATGCCAATTTTCAGCTACAAAGTGGTTATGCTTTGAAGAAAAATTAAAAAAAAAAAAATCTAAACCTATCTAAGTGGTTATCACGTCCCTTTCCAAACAACCAGCTGAAAACCATTTTGATGAAAAAGCCTATTAAGGATGGATGCATTCTTATGAAGTGATCCACCTTTGCATGGTGAAATAATGGAAAAAATACCTTGAGCATCGTTTTCATTTCCATCTCATCTTAAGTCATTTCGATCTATGTCTTCCAATTTAATTGATCAATGGTGGTAGAGGAGATAAAAAATTAGTTTTCAATCTTCCTACGTAAAAGAACCCTTTCTTGAATCATCATGATTCATGAGTTATGCGGTCCCTTGATTAAATTTCATTTTAAAGAGTAAGATATGTATGTATATATATATATATATTGTCATATATATACATGTGCAATCTTTTGTTAAAAATCATTTTCCTCTTTGGAAATCAGGTTGAGACACGTTTCCAGAATGGTTTTTAAGAAAGGGGATCATTTTGTTGATTTTCATAGTACAAGGCTATGAAATCATTTTTATTTCATTTTAAAAAAAAAATTAATTTCAGCAATCAATGCGTAAGGTGTATGCAAGTTGTTGAAATCAGACCATGCTTTATAGGAATTGGCATAAGAATGTCAAAGTTTACTTACATACTTGATATGCCAATTTTCAGCTACAAAGTGGTTATGCTTTGAAGAAAAATTTTAAAAAAAAATCCTAAACCTATCCAATCGGCTTCCTAAAACACTTTTTATGGGCCATTGATCTCATCGATAAATTTTCAGATTTGCATGAGATTAATCCTCTTCTAAAATGTTGAAAATTTTCATTTTTTTGTTCTCCTTAAATAGGGACCAACTATCCTAAAATCATCCAAAGAAGTTGACGATTCCATTAGCAGGAAATCTGAATTTTAAATGGGTTTGAAAGAGTTGTCATCTCTATCTAAAAAATGAGTCTCTCTCTTGAAATTAATTTCTACAATTTTCAGTTATTTAAATCAGCTCAAAATCTTTTTTTTTATTTTGAGACAAAGGTGGATCTCATCCACATCTCCTATCTAGTTTAAAAACTGATTTTGGCATCATTCTTCATCATTTTATAAGTCTCAAGCTTATGGACCACATCTCTAATTAATGTGCTTAATAATAGAATGAGCACATTTAGAGAAAGTCCTATATTTTAATTAAAATCAATCTTTATGTGTAGTTTGTATGACATGTAATTGCAATGAATGGACTTTGATAGATTATGAGAGAGTGAAGAATGAATGTTTCATATGAATGAATCTTGAGAGGTTATGAAAGAGAGAAGGATGACTGTCTCATGTAGTTTCCCTTCTTATTTCATGCATTCACTTTTACCCAAAGTCAATAGCACCACATGCACATTCTCAAGAAATTAAGTGATACAAATTTGAGTTGCAAAAATTGACCAAGTCACATTGCATCAAGAATTTATAAACTTCACTTAACTTCCAAACAAAGCATAAGCAATGCATTCATTATCTTGGCCAAAATATGTTTAGAAAACAACACGTTTTCTAACAATTTGGAATCTATGTTTTATCAAAAGAATGAGTTATACCTAACCAAATCACAAGTTTCTAAATATCTTAGACCAAATCACACGATTTGGCAAAAGAAGAATTCAAAATCAATTATGATCACTTCAACTCATGAATCATCATGAATCATCTTGAGTTTACAACAAAGAACTCAATTTCAAATCTTCAAAATTTATAAGAATTGTGGATTTCAAATCAAATGACACCAAAACAAAGGTTTTTAATTCAATTTGAAAATCCTCCAATCTTTAAATCAAAGGAATTCATTTTCAAAACAAGTTCAAATCACTTAATTAAAATGAACTTTGCACTGGTGAGCCTTGGCCAACGGCCTAGGTGGGGCCCACATGTGGGTCTTACTTAGCATTTTGGAATTCAAATTGAATCTAGTTTTTGGATTTGAATTCAAAATTTAGATTTGTAATTGGTTATAGATTTCAAACGGCAATTGCAAATGGATTTGGGTTTCAAATCCCTTTTTAGATCTAGTTTTGTGTGTTGGATTAGGATTTGGACTCTTAATCTTGCATTGGGATTTGTGCTATGAGTCAAATTCATGATTTTGAACCTGAATTATGTTTAGATTTTAAAATTCATTTGAAATTCAATATTTTCGTTGTAATTTTGTGAGAGTTTGTCAGCAATTGAATGGAAAAATTTAGGGTGTTAAGACACGTTTATAAAGTGAAATCAAGGAAGGCCAAAAAATCTAATTTTTTTTATTGAAATTTTGCTTGGTACAGCTACGGGTGCTTGGAAAGCTACTTATGATATGGATATGCTGAAATATAAAAAAAAATTGATTTAATTTGAAAATTTGTGCTCGGTAGTAGTTTAAAAAGTATAGTCGGTACTAGGAATGCGCTCCATAGCCTTTGGAATTGAATTGAACTCAAACCGAAAGCACGGCAAGAACCTGATTGCCGTAAGTCTTCAAAACCACCGAAAGGGGCGCAAAGGTAGTTTTAGAAAACAAGTGCATAAAGAAT
This sequence comes from Nymphaea thermarum, assembly GCA_011799765.1. Taxonomy (NCBI): domain Eukaryota; kingdom Viridiplantae; phylum Streptophyta; class Magnoliopsida; order Nymphaeales; family Nymphaeaceae; genus Nymphaea; species Nymphaea thermarum. Next base: position 211,826 of record JAANDH010000439.1, read on the forward strand.
GCTTTGTGAATAAAGAAATCTCGCAATGTATTCAACTTGGGAAATTTGTACATCATGAGAAAGATAAGCAAGGAGAATTATCTCAACTTTATTTATATAGGATGGCCGAAGCCGCTTATAGAATTCCCATGCCGACCACCCAAAACAAAGAGTTCCAATATATGACACTTAGACCGGTGGGAGGGTACTCCCTTATAAGTAAACAAGCATAAGCAAATGACTCAACATCAGTAGAGAATATTGCAATTAGACCTCATTGAAAGGAATGGTTAAAAGCTGCATAACATGCTAAAGTTATCACTAGAGGATAGCCAGACATTATCCTATGTCAGTCATCAAGATAAAATTCAAAGTAAATGACCTTATGCTCATATCGTACATTCTATGGAGGCATCACCCATGAGGAAAGTGGGCACAAAACTGAGACATGCCATATGTGATCAAAGAAATTCCTCTCATGAATTCTTACTACCTGATCCTATCAATGCACTTCATTTGAAAAAGTTTTATGCTTATTGTACTCCATCAACAAAAGTTACATTTTCTGATGGCCAGACTTATCTTGTCTCATATGATCAATGATTCATTTTTCTTACGGCCCTAGACTAGGGCCATCTTTTTTCTCATACACGTGATCACATTATCCAATGGTCATAAATTTTCAAAGGGAAGTTTTCAAAATCATTTTCAAAAGGATTTTTAAAAGAAAAGCAGGTCTCAAGTGTCTCAATTCTCCAAAAATTTTTCCTTGAAAGCGAAAAGAAAGTTCAAGTTTTTAAAATCTTTTAAACCAACATATGTCTTCAAATTTGCAATTACGAAAGGAATTTCACAAACTCATAAGCAAATGTTTTCAAAAACTCATTTTCTGAGTACTACAGAGAATTACACGTCTCGACATGTGAATGTTAAACATTGCATGGACCAATTTTTGGAAACCCACACATGTTGTGTGGAAGTTTTTGTGACTTGGCGCAACTTTTTCTACAAATCAAAATTTCCAAAGCGCACAACTTACAAAAGCATTGAACTCATGTCTATGTGCAAGAAACCTCACATACACACCCTATGTAGTGTTTAGGTGCACCAAAGCCTCGCCTCATGCTTAGATGCACCTTTTTTTCCTTGTTTAGGTGCAATGAGGCCTTTGATCTAACACATACACACCCTATGTAGTGTCACCAGACCATCATCTCACACCTAGATGTGCTTTTTCTTTTCATGTTTAGGTACAACAAGGCCTTCGAGCAAACACCTAAACAAACTCTATGTAGTGTCTAAGTGCACAAGGCCCTTTTTTCCATGTTTAGGTGCAACATGTCTTCGAGATAACACCAAAACACACCCTATATAATGTCTAGGAACGCTTGAGCATTGTCTCATGCCTAGATGTGCCCCATCTTTTTCGTGTTTAGGTGCAACAAGGCTTTTGAGCTAATACCTAAACATACTCTATGTAGTGTCTAGGTGCACCAGAGCCTCCTCTTATGCCTAGATGCACCCCTTTTTTTCATCTTTAGGTGCAACAAGGCATTCAAGCTAAAACTTAAACACATTCTGGTAGTATCTAGGCACACCAGAGCCTCATCTCATGCCTAGATGCACTCTTTTTCCATATTTGAGTGCAACAAAGACTGTAAGCTGACATCTAAACGCACCCTATGTGTCTAGGTGCACCAGAGCCTCATCTCATGCCTAGATGCCATTCTTCAGTGTTTAGGTGCAACAAGGCTTCAATCTAACACCTAAACACACATTGTATAGTGTCTAAGTGCACTAGAGACTCGTCTGTTGCCTAGATGTAGCCCTTTTTCCACATTTAGGTGCAACATGGACTTTGTGCTAACACCTAAACACACCCTTTTTAGTGTCCAGGCACACTAGAGCAAGTTCGAAAGGTGTTTCACATTTGATACCCTAAAGCCAAATCATCTGGGAGTGACAGACCTAAAAGTTTGCTGCAACAGTTCAGTAGAAAGCCTGATAAACATGCATTTGTGCACGACAAACAATACATCATCACCAAAGCAATGTGGCGTAGGTTGTGAGGTGGTGAGGTATTTCTCCTGCACGTTAAAGGTCAGCCTAAGCAAAAGCAAGTGAAAGAATTCAAGAACCAAGTGGCCACATTTTCAAAAGAAATAATGGAAAAAAAAAAAGCAAAAAAAATGAGTGCTTGCTTGAAAGGTTGCAACTATTCGCAATCCAATATTCTCCTGTGAACAACATGAAATTCCATGTGGTCTAAAGGTCATTAAATCAATAATTGCTTCTTTACTGAATTCTTCATGAAAATGAGAATACGCTTCCAAAAGTTTGTAAAATGATAATGAAGGGAAGTTTATTCTAAGAACATTAAAGCTTTCATTAGAGTAACTTTTTTAGTCCTTTTAAAATGTGAAAAGATTAAAGCAAGTCCTAAAAGGATGTTAATCTCACAATGAACATGATTTACTAAAAATGTTGGGTTTTGCATGACTTCACCCCAGCAGCCACAACCAATGTCGTGATGTTTGCCCTATTCGCAAACTGAGCTTCTTTTTATCAGAATAATGATTCTGTTCACAATGTTCACCTGGTTCACACACTGGGGCATTTCTTTAGTAATAATGAACTCTTACAATATCTGCTTTGTTCTCAAACTTGAGCACCTTTTATTGTTTGGAGCAACATATTTTCAGAATCATCAATTGAAATGTTTTTTATTTCCATAATGTCTGGAATAGCAAAATTTTGCATCACCCAGTACTCGTACTGGGGCATCTTTATTTTAAAAAGGATTTTTCTCAAATAATCTGCAAAATAGCTTACAAAACCAAGAACTTTTCCATACAGTGAGGCATTTATTTTAAAATTTGGTGAGTCTTATCTTTGCCATTGACCACAGCATAAAGATGCATATATAGACACCTCAATTTTTTCATCACCCAAATAACCATTTTACACTTCTTAATGTGTTGAGTTTCTCAAATATTTTTGGATGCAAAGCCTAATAATCATACAAACATAGATTTCATAATCCAAATGCTAGGCAATTCGACCCCGATCTCCTAGCCTAGTGTCAGTTTGAGAAAATGAAGATTTTGCCCTTGACCACTCATTTTCCCAAATTTTCGTCCAATTTTCATGAAATTGCTCTGGAGCTCTTAAGAATATTATGTGCCACCATTCCAATATTATAAAAAATCGAATATTTTCAAATCACTAGAAACTTCCACAACCCATCCTTCAAACTCACATTTGATCGAATTTACCTCAAAATGGCTTATTTATGCCATTTTCAGCAATTTCTTCACACTAGAACATCTGTTGATCTTACCAGCTTTGTCTTCAAAACTTTTTTAATACCAACAGACTATTTTATGTGAAATGCCCAATTTCTAGACCCAGATTCCTTTCATAAACCTTCCATTTCCCTTTATTTCTATTGAAATTAGATCATTGGCTCAATGATTTGCATAATTCTTAGCAACAACACATTATCAATCTTTGTGCAGCTCACATTAGTGTTTTCTCAGTAGAGGAAAGTATTCTTCAAAGTTACTTTTCATATGTTCATCCTAATTTGGGTTCTAGAGAGTTGTCCCAACACCAAGGTCACTCTCCCTCCTTTATTTCGGGTGTCTCAGTTGGAAATCTCTCAATCTAAGGTTATCAGCTTGTGTGGAGATAGCAACATGTTCTTTAGTGTTAGACTTGATTATCTCTAGCTCATTTTCCATTTCCACTCATTTCTCCTACATGTTTGGAGCTCTCAGTGCCAGCTCAAACTTTAACCTGAAATTATTACAACCTAATTCAAATTAGTGATTTCTTTGCATCAATATGACCAGACACATCTCAAAAATGTATTATCAGCTCCAATCTAGAGAGATCATATCTCGATCTCACTATCTAAAGCCACTCAACCTTGTCTTAATATGGACATCACTTGTGGCTTCAAAATTACATTATGATCAATCTAGGATTTGGATTTCGAATCTGAGAACACCGATAGATTCAGCATCACTTGAAGAGAGTACCAGTATGTCTATTTCTCATTAGCAAGGCCAAACTCAATGCTTTTCATTTTCCCCTCCACATTTTCGTTTTACAGTTTGGTCAATTTAGAAAACTTTGATTTTTCAAGGGCAAATCAAGTCATTTGCCATGAAATTTCATAGGAACGCATATTTTTTTGCATTGTCTGTAGCATGCATGGTTTATGTCCACCCTTACTTATAGAACATGGTTTTTGCACAAGAGCAAAACTGTCCTTTGGTCAAATGTGCACCATTTTTCATATTTTTCTAAGTTAAGAACCACATAAACTGAACTTATGTGTTTTATATGTCAAACCTGAGCCTAATATGGCTTACACAGAGACTAAACACACCTTTGGACCCAGCCTAAAATCAATCAACACAATTTGACCTAAAACTGAACCCAATTAACTCTAAGCCTAGACTAGACCTACGTCCAACCAAGCCCAAATTCGAAGCAAGCCCAGTGTCCACCTCCTAGCACTGAGCTTGAGCTCACTGAACCCAGGTTGAACCCAAGTCCTGTGCATGGCTCCCATATCCTAATTCTAAACTCCAATTTTGCAATCTGGATCTATAATCTATTTTAGATCTAGGTCTAATATCTGACATCCAAAATCATTTTTTTCAATCCAGAATAAGATCTAAATCTTTTATCCAAATCCAAAATCCAAAATCCAAATTGATATTCAAAATTATATTAGAATCCAGATCAAGCATCAAATCTCCAATCAAGTGTTATGATCTGATCCATCTTGGACCAGTTTCATCCTGGTCATCCATCTCAAGGTTGGCTAGGGTTTTTCACATTTTTCATAAAGAAAATCCTAGAGTGTCGTTCCCACATTTGGGCTACTTTAATTTCTTGAAATTTTAAATCTAATTACAACATCATCAAACAAATGTGGGCCCTTAATTGGATTTTCAAATAGAACCTAGCCATTGATCTATGTGACACCTCATCCATCCTTGTTTTTTATTTTTTAATAATCTAATTTGTTTGAATTGGTTGAAATTTAGCCAAAATATAATAAAAAGAGGTTATGGGTTTAAAATAAGCTTGTGGCAAGGCCCTTTTCATCAAGCTGGATTATCAAATAAAAGCCCAATTTCAACCTGAATTTCATATCATTTTGAAATATCATATTATTCATGCATAAATATCTATTTTGCTTTGTTCTATTTCATTAATGTGTTTAATTGTGTGCATTCATATAGTTTTCTTTTGCAATGCATTTGTTCATTTCAAAATGCACATAGATTGAGATTTAATATTAATCAAGTTATGATCATTAGCTATATACATGTGACAATATCCCCTGTATATACTTGACATAAGTTGATTATATGAAAATATAGTTTTAAAAATCCCGGCTTTCAAATGCCCATTTTCAAATTGGCCTAGTTCAAGCTTGTTTTTTTTTTAATATATACTTATTCACAATTGAGATCTAACCTTTTGTATCAAACATACTTAAAACCTTAGTCTTTTCTCAATATCTTAGCCAAGACTTGATATTGAGTCAACAATGATCGACCTAATTTTTAACCCTAGCATGGTCAGATCTATGCCTTAGTCAGGTTAAAGCTAAACCTTAATTAGGATAGACCTAAGCCCATGTTAAACCTAAACCCTAGTTTGCTCAACCTAAACCCTGCTAGTTTAAAACCCTAGTTAGGTTGGATGCGTGGATCTTGGAGAAATTGGATCTAAATCAAATATGAGATTAGGTTTGAATTTGACAAGGTCAATATGATTTGGATCAAAGAAATTGAATTATTGAACCTAGATCTCATGAGAATTGGATTTGGACTCTATATCAATATTTTGGATTTGGATCTCGCACAATTTGGATCAAGATCTTAAATGGCCTATTCTAAACTTTTGAGTCCAAATCCTAAAATTGGGCTGTTATAATTCATTTAGATCATGAACTTTGGATCAAAGGTATTTTGCGATTGGATTAATACCTTTTGACTAACTTTTAACAAGGGTCTGAACTGAAATCCTATTTAGGATTAATCTAAGTCCAAATTGTGTATTTGGATCAATCCCTGGATATTTAGATCATTTTAATTGATAAACTCATAATTGAACTTTGAATTAGATTTTCCTATGTTCACGTCCTAAACATAGAAGTCAAATCTCAAGTCAGATCTCAATTATGTACCAAATCTAATTTTGCATGCACCCATATTAGATCTAGGAATTAATCCTTGCATGGATCTATGATGGTATACAGATCATGACTATGTCACTTGATTCAAGAATTTTCAGTTATGCTCTTCAATTTTTAATGATCCACTTAGACTTACAAAATTCTTTTATTTTGAAAACTCAGGACTCAATTTGCATTTAGGTTTGTCAACAATCATATTTTGGAACGTTTAACACTTAATCTAGTCTTTGATATGATTACCCCTGTTAAAGGCAATATGAACGGTCAGATCTCGTAACAACAAGTCGAATCCTATCTCTCACAAATTCCCACAATGAGAATACGGAGGTGAGTTAATATTTGATTATTTTTTGTTCATTCCATGTGAATAGTCATGACATGCAAGATTGCGAAATTTTACATGATCAACAAAGACCCTGCTTCCATCTGTGTGATAAAAATTTCAAACAAATAACATAACAATAATTGAAGTGCAAGAAGAAATCTACCATGAGGTAGGATTGCATGATTATCCTAGTATGATCAGTCTGAAACTATTCCAAAGACGTCACAAACTCATTGAGAACCTAGATAAGAACAACAATCACTGCTAAGGATTTTTTTTTAATAATCATCTCATTATTGATCTTATGTTTAAGCTGAAAATCTTTTCTAATAAGTGCAATCATTCAAACCACAAGATTTAGATTGTTTGTGCTAGTTTGACTCTACATCTTTGGAAACCTCCCTCCATTTTTGCATTCCTCCCTTCTCTATTTCTATCGATTGGGAGGTTTTTGTCCTAGTCTTTCCACTGGGCATCTAATGCAGTGGAACGTTCTTCATCCCTTTCCTTTGTTTTGAATGTCACAAACCAAATGATGGCTTGTACTTGTGTGAGCTCCTTTTTTTTTAAATCCTTATGTGAACAATATTTTTCAAATCTCTAAATGATACTATACAAACTTTTCTTTTAAAGTTGGTAGCATCACTGCATCGTACACCCATATCTTCATGTATGTACCATCAACACAGTGTGCCAGAGATGCAAAAATTTATATCCAATTGTGGCATGGTTTAAAAATGGATGTAGAAAAATGTGTCTCCAAATGTATATGCGATGGTGATCGTGTGTCCAAATGTGTATGTGATTATGTGTGCAATAGTGCGTGTGATAGTATGTGACAGTAATTGTGTGTCCAATTGTCTATGATTGTGTGTGTTTGATAGCTAATAAGACACTGGTATATAGTTTTTTCAGAAATGTGACATTTTATTGGACAAGTACATCACATGTAAATTCGAACAGGTTGAATAAGATCAGGCTAGTATAATCTTATCGAACAACGAACGTCTTCCCAACTAGCTTTATGACCATTTATGCAATTGGAGTTGGTTACTACATGTTCGCACCCCTCCCATCCTCAGGGTGTCGATGGAGTGCGGGGAGTTATACGAAGCAGCAAAATCTCAAATTCAGTTTTGAGGAAAATTTCAAGAGAAAGGCAACCACCGATCGTGCGACCTTTAACAAGTGTAATTGGATCAAAGACTAAGTATTTCTCACATCATGTACAAGTCATTTAATGCTATCTTGTATGCTCGTGCAAAGTAGGTTGAAATTGAAATTGGAAGTTTGTTTTGAACTTGGTTTTGAACAAGCAATTTTTAAGCTTGTTTTAAGTAAATTGGAATGGAATTTGGACAAGTTGTTTAAAAAAATAATCTGTTTTGCCAAGCTATTTGAAAATTCAAGTTGTTTTTGGAAAATTAGGTAAATTCTTCATATAAAATTGAAAAATTGCATAATGTTTAAATTAGAGACCATTGTTTTGGTCGAAATGTCCGATTCAAAATAGATTTCAATTGAAAAACTGACTTGGATTGTGGCTTTGATCCAAGATTTTGGAGTTTTTCTTGATGCTTTTGGTAAATTTTAATTGAAATATTGGACATAAAATTGGCAATTTGAATGAAAATTTTAGGATTTTGGAGGTAGAGGTCCAGTTCTTTGTTGGGAACTCAAGATCTTTGCATGATTTTGGATTGAAATAGGGATCAACTTGTGTTCAAATTTTTGGAAAAATAGCTAACTTCACTTAGAGGATGTCTCGATCTTAGGCAAAAGAGAGCCAAGTTTTCCTAGCAAATGGATTGATTTTGAAATCTTTTTTTGCCAAATTACGTGATTAGGTCCATGAGATATAAACTTGATTTGAAATAAGTTCTTTTCTTTTTTTAGAGAAGAGTCTGGAGCAAGTAAAACTCACTCTTTTGATGAAACGAAGACTCCAAAATATTAGAAAACATGTTGCTTTCAAACATATTTTGGCCAAATTGGGGTATGATGCTTGTGTCTTCTTTTAAAACTAAGTGAGATTTTCACATTCTTATTGCAATATGATTTAGTTACTTTTTGTAATTTGAAATAAGATCACTTATTTTATTGAGAATGTGCTTATGTGCAATTTGATTTGGACTATCAAAATGCATGAAAGAAAAGGGAAACTAAATGGGACATTCATTCTTTCCTCTTTCATAATCTCTCAACATCAATTCAATATAAACATTCATTACACAATCAACACACTCAAAGATTGACTTTTAATTATAATGTATGACTTTTTTATAGGTGTTCTTGACATATTATTAAGCACATGAGTAAGAGATGCAGTTCACAAACTTGAGACTTGACACAAAATCATCAAAATGATGAAAAAAATGTAAATAACGTTAAAATCAAACTTCAAAAAATATGGAAGATGTGGATAACATCTACAAAATAGCCATAAAAGCTGATTTTATACTGATTTAGATAGCTGAAAATCGGAAATATCAATTCCAAGAAAGCCTATCTCTTAGAGAATGATGACAAATCATTAATTTTTTTTTAACTTTGAATAAGTTAAGCATATAAACCAGCAAGAGGAATGTTCCTCTTGAGAACGTACTCCCATTCATGTTGGTTATTCACATTGGACAATTTCGGCATATTTGATCTTTTCTTTTAGAATAAATGGAAATGAAGTTCTGAATATGAATTTGCAACATTTTGGAATAGGGATTAATCCCATGCAAATCTGAAAATCTATAAACAAAACCAGAAACTCTTAAATTTTTTTTTTTATGGTACCAATTTGAATGAGATAAGAACTTTCTCTACTTCTATTGGAAATAGCTATCTTATGGCTGAAAATTATCATTGCTCTAGCTTTTAACTTTGAATGTTTAAGCTAGATTTTATAAAATCATGGTCTGATTTTATGCATGTATTTCTGGAATAGACAAGGTTTGGACATAAAATATTGAATAATCTTGTACTTTTGAACTACAAAGATAAACATGAAGATTTTCTTTCTTTAAAACCAGTTTCAAAACGTTTTCCAACTGGATTTTGGAGAGGAAAACTGAGTTTTAATAAGAGGTGTTAACACCCCAAACATTCCTATCTCAGTAGATGAAAACAATTTCAAAATTTTGCAAAAGAATTTTATAAAAAGATTGTGAAAAAATACAATTTCAAAGCCAATTTCAAATCTAAACACAATTTAGGTTCACATCATGAATTTGACTTGTAGCAAAAATCCCAAAGCAGGATTACGAGTCTTTATCTTAATTTTGTACTCAAAACAGGATCCAAATTAGGGTTTGAAACCCTAATGAAATTGAAATTGTCATTTGAAATTCATATCCGATTACAAAATTTCAAATCTGAACTTAAATCCAAAAATTATATCTAATTCTGGATCCAAAATGTTGTGTGGAACCCACATGGGGCTCCACTTGGCCCATGTGGTCAAGGGCCCATCCAAGAGGTCAGGCACCCCCTCTTTTTCAAAATATCTCCTCTCTATTAAAGAAAATGTATCATTTTCAAGGAGAAATAAGTAAGATCATAATGAGATTCATGGATAATTATATCTCTCCCACTCTCCATTAATTAAAAAGGAACTCTCTAATTAAAGAGAGACCTTAGTTCCAAGGAAGCCTTGATGGCTTCCAACTAATCTACATAAAGCAAATAGATTTGAGTTAGGGAGACCCAAAAGTGGCATCACACCCTCACCATGCTTTGTCAACGTGAGCCTAGCTAGGTCTATCCCACAATCCAGACATTGGTTAGGATTGAAGCTTGACTAGATCAAGTTTACTTTATTGAATCTAGTCAAAGTGCAATTCCAAATTGAGATCAATTGAAACACAATTAAATGCTTCCTAAGCTCAAATTTGACAAATCATCTCAAACAAGTCAACATCAGTTCACAGAATGAGCCATGACTGAAGTCACATGATCAAATTTAACCAAACTTGGGCAGTTTTATCCTTCCAAAATCACATTGAATTTGAATTGGGATTCTATGAAAATCAAATACATATTTGAAATTTTCAAATGCACAAATCAGATACCAAATTGAAAGCCAATATTACAAACCAAAATTTGATTCATTTAAAACCCTTTTTCAATTAAATTGTGGACAAAAATGCCCACTTCAAAGCAAATTTGATAGGATTTTCAAAATCTGTTCAAATTTAAATTGAATTGCCAAAAAATAAATTCACGATTCAATAACATTTAATGCCTAGTGACTAGGTTTGAACCTAACAACATCGATTCAAAAAATATAAAAATAAAATAATAAAATAAAGAAAAACCCTAGTCAATAGTATTTCTATCCCTTTTTTGGTCACACTAGGACTCGGTTGGGTCCAGACCATGGTTGACCAGACCTAGCCAAGCACACCCAGCTCATGTATATTTGGCTAGGTGTAATTGGTTTGAGTAATTTAAAGAGGATTAAAATCTTATTTAATCCCTCTTCCCAAATCCATGTGGCATGGATTAGACCAATGAGAAATCAAATTCTCTTAGCCATTGGCTGAATTAGAGGTTGGTTGAGGTGGCAACCATCTCATCCCATTTGCTAAAATTTAAATGAATTTAAATTCCAGCTTGGCACCTAGTTGGACCTATCCTAACCCACCAACTCAAAGAGGGGCAAATTCCCCAAGCTTTGACTGGGTTCTCAAGGGGAGTTAAGAAACTATGTGCAGCAACCTCCTCCCCTTCTTCATTTTACATAAACCCAACTTGGGAGCGAAGGAGGGGGACAAAAATTTTGGGGATTCCTCTAGCGTATTGCAGTCAAGAAGTAAGGAAAAAGAAGCCAAGGAAAAGAAGCCGCCGTCCAAGCCTTCTCCTTCTCTCCCTTGCTCTTTTTCTTATTTCCTAACCCTTACTCCAAGTTTGCTAAGCTAGGGTACTTTAGTGGACCCTTGTTTAAGATTTTTGTGGTAAGAAACCTTCTTCATCCCTGCAATTTCCAGCAAGAATACCATCTTCTTCTGGCATTGCTAAGTTTGAAATTCAAGCTTGGATTCTTGCTTATGATTGCTCGATTTAGAGAACAAGCAAAGAGGAGATTTACGCACCAAAGCCAACGACAAGGTAGGTGATTTTAGCTTCTTCTTGATCTATTTTTGCTTCTTGCTACTCATTTTTAATTTCAATATTCATGAGACGGTTTTTAAATTTCATTCTTATTTATAGCTGGGAGTGATGTCCAGGTAGGGTGATCAAATGTACATGTTAATGCATGATGCATGCATGAATCTGTTTTTCTAAAAGAACAACTCATGAATCAAAAAAGGGCCCCAAGGCCATGTCCATTTCAAAAAAACAACTAGCCTAATATATTTTAAACTCCCACTATAAGTGAATCCGATGGTGAGAGAGTGATTTACTACAACATATATAATGCCCATTAGGGATGGATACATTCTCATGAATGTGATCCACCCTTGCATGAGAACACTATAGACAAACAAAATGATCATTCTCTTGTTTTTCTTCCATTTTGAATCATTTTGATTCATGTATTCTTGATTTAGTTGATCAAAGGTGGTAGAGGAGATTAAAAACTAGTTTCAATCTTCTTACATAAAAGAACCCTACTATAAATCATCATTGTTCATAAGCTAAGTGGTCCCTCGTTAAAAATCCCATTTTGAAAGGTAAGATGCCTATACACACACACACACACACACACACACACACACACACACACACATATATATATATATATGCACGTACAACCTCTTACTAAGGATCATTTTTCTCTTTTAAAGTTAGATTGGAACATGTTTTCAAGCTGATTTTAAAAAAAGAGAATCAATATTTTGATTTGCATAGTATAAAACTACAAGATCGCTCTATTTTATCTCAAAATTTTGTCTATTCCAGTAATTCATGTGTGAAGTGTATGTACATTGCTGAAATCTGACCATGTTTCATGAGAACTAGTTTAAAACTTTAAATTTTATGCACTTGCATTGTTAATTTTCAGCCACAAAGTGGCTATTCTTCATAGAACAAGAAAAAGTTCTAATTATATTTAATTGGTACTCAAGAGCACTTTAGGGGTTGTTGATTTCATTTATCAATTTTCAGATTTGTATGGGATCAGTCAAGGTTTAAAAATGTTGCAAAATCATATTTAAGAATCCCACTTTAATCTCCTCCAAGAGAAAGATAAAAAATGCTGAAATCATCCAAGGAATGGACAAATCTTTTGGCATAAAAATCTGAAATCCAATTTGGTTTTAGAAAAGAAAAGGTTTCTAAAACTTCATGTCTAAGCCCAACAAGAATGAGAGCACGTTCTCAAGAAGCACTTGCCTTTTGCTGATTTGGATGCTTAACTTATGGGAAGTTGAGCAAAATTTCATCATTCTCTAAGAAGCAAACTTTCTTAGAACCAACCTTTATAACTTTCAACCATTTGAATCAGTATGAAATCTAATCTTATGAAAATTTTGAGGCAAAGTGGGTAATATCCACGTCTCCCATATATTTTGAAGATTGATTTTAACTTCACTTACATGATTTTCAATTATTTGAGATTTTGATTTAACTGTTGTGCTTAATAATATGATAAGCATATTTAGAGAAAGTTCTACATTCCAATTAAAAATCAATCTTTATATGTGATGATCATATGATGCATGATTATATTGAATGAATTTTGAGTGATTATGAAAGAGAGAAGAATGAATCTCCCATATAGCTTCTCTTTTTATTTCATGCATTCATACTCACCCAATATCAATCGCACCATGTGCACATTCTCTAGAAATTAACTGATTCAATTTTAAGTTGCAAAAGGTGACCAAATCATATTGCAACAAGAATTTGAAGATCTCACTTAGTTTCCAAAAAAAAAAACACAAGCATCACATCCCCAATATTGGCCAAATATGTTTTGAAGACAAAATATTTTCTAATAGTTTGGAACTCAGGTTTCATCAAAAGATTACATTTTACTTAAGTAAATCCAATTTTTCTCATTCATACCTCTTAGACCTAATCACCTGATTTGGCAAAAGAGATTTAAAAATCAATTCAACTTGCTAATGTAACTTAGCTATTTTTCTAAAAGTTGATCTCAAGATTTTCAAAATTTCAATCTAAAACCCTAAAATGATCATGAGTTCAGAACAAAGAACTAGATCTCAATCTCCAAAATCACCAATTTTCCTCAAAAGTTACAATCCAAGTCATCAGATTGATGATTATTCATTTCAAACCATCTCATTCAATTCAAATGACATAATTTCGACCAAAACAATAATCTTCAATACAAATCAATTTGAAAACTCTCCGAAGAATTTTGTCAAGACATGTCATTTCCCAAGTAACTTGTCTCAATTTTACTCCAAAACGAGTTTAATTCATTTGTTCGAAATGAAATTTTGATTGTCAAAACCAAAGCATCAATCATAAGCATATAGAATTTGCATCAATAAGTTGTATGTGATCTAAATAATCAAGTCCTTGGTTCAATTACCCCTATTAAAGGAGGTAGGAATGGTTGGACCTTGTACCAATGGTGGATCCCTTTCTCTTAAATTTTTTCCTCAAAACCTAATTTGAAATTTTTTGCTGATTTGCATGGATGCCCCCGAGGACGGGGAGGAGAGCGAATAGATAGTTGATCACCATGGGGCTCATCATTGTCTGTCTAAGGATTTATTGGATCATATACAAGTCATTTTCACAATGTCAGATATCAATTGCATGAAACCTTTCATAAACATGCATACTGGTATTATATTTGTGTGCATTGAGAAGATTCCTTGTCCCCTTTACTTCTTTACTTATGCTACCCCTCCTCAATTTAGGAGTTATATGAAGCTCATGTATGCTCTCAATTTTTTAAACTCCTCTCTGAGGAATGTATGAATAGAGCCATCTATTTTGTGTATTTTCATGAGTTTTGAAAAAAACAATCCTTACCTATATATATCTCAGTCACCATGTTGCCAGGCTATTTCTAGGACATTAGTCCAAGATATAGCCATACAATTGGACCACCTAATTGGACTGAGAACTCCCCCATTAGTACTGAAATGGACAATAGTCTCTATATTTTGATAAGTGAACAAGGAGAATTGGAATACCCAAATTTAGAAAACTCTTAGAGGAGTCTATGCCAGTACCATAGATGCACCTACAATCCATTCAATGGGAGCCTTTTGCTGGGAACATTTTTCATAGTTGGATACCATCCAGAGCAGTGCATAAGACAATTCTCACAACTCATGAATTGTAGATTCCATTCTATGAGGAGACCGAGATACCAAGTTTATCCCTATAGACCGCATGACTCTAGGTACAACCCACAATGGCTGAAACAAATTTAGAGGAGATATCCTCATTATTGGGATGACTATGGATTGGAATCGATGAATCTCTTAGGCAAGCATGAGGTGAATGGTAGCTCGATTCAATCGATAACAGAATGATGGAATCTGTAAACTTTCACATTCAGGTCTTTATTTGGAAGAGGGCTCCCCTTATGAATGAGTTTTGGTTCTTCTTCTTCCTGATCCTGTAGATGTGACCAGTGTCAACTCAAGCGAAGAAATCTTGACCAACCAGGAAGTAGTGGATTATAAGACTCTTTCTTATAGGTTGACGAGGTACAAGACGTAGGATCTCAAGAAGGAAGGCAGCAGTTGTCACTTAACACTAGCAGATCTTTACATAAATATGTGAGGCATGATAAAGGAGATGTTAGCTCACCTCAATATGCTCAAGAAATGATCTATAAGCAATGCTCATCTGCATTACAAAACTCTTGATCATCACCAATGGATAGGGGACCATGGACCTTAGAGTTGTACAACTCTTTAGGTTGTGGGGGAACTTCATGAGCAGAAGAGTTTCAGTGGCTATGATAGGATTGGCCTTTTTGTATAGGGGTCTCACCAGATTTGTCATGTAGGATACACCAGTCATATGAAGATGCACTTGGTTCTTGCAAGAGTAGTTCTATCAATGCATTGTCCAAAAGGGAGAAGCATTCCTACGAATTGGCAACAATGTCCTCTCCCTCCATGCCTATAGATAGATGTTGGATGATTTGATAGAGGAGTAGATTGTTTGGGATTTCTACTACAAAAAGGAGTATCTGTCTCAATATGTGCTCCATGAATAGAGAACCAATGTTCTTCTTTAGGGACCATTCTTTGTGGTTCCTTATCATCTAAAGAGGTGTGTAGCTATGTTTTTGAGGAGGTGTATATTTTACTACACAATCAAGGAGTTTAGCATTGTCACGAAGTTTAACTTGAGCACTAAGGAATGGGATGGTATTCGGAGCCTGGCAGATTCCCCTTGCTTAGCTGCAGCAAGCAATCTGAGTATGTTTGGTCCACCCATGAGGTTTACATTGTACATGAAATGATGGGAAACTGTTTATCCTACTTCTTATTGTCAATGAGTCTATCTTGTCTTCAAACTTTGATTAATAATGGTGTTTTGACTCCCTCTTTCTCATGATTCCCCTTGCTCAGCTGCAGCTAGCAATATGAGTATGTTTGGTCCACCCATGAGGTTTACATTGTACATGAAATGATGGGAAACTGTTTATCCTACTTCTTATTGTCGATGAGTCTATCTTGTCTTCAAACTTTGATTAATAATGATGTTTTGACTCCCCCTCTCTCATTTTTGTGTACTCATGGAGCTTGATTTTAAAATCATGTCACTCATGTCTCCTTTTAAAACTAACATGTCTTGTCTATATGTGAAACCCAAGCAAGAACAGGTATCAATGGGTCCACTCAAATGGTCCAAGTCAACAGGAAGGAACAAAGAAATGGAGGGTCAAGAAACTGATCAGAAATATAACGATACCTCTTCAAGTGAAGGAGAAGCTGAAGAAGAAAAGGAAGAAAATATTGAAATTGATCCTAAAACATTCATTCAATTTGAGAGAATGTGTTCAAATGAGGAAGAAAAAGAAGAGATAAAGGGTGTCCACTGGCAAAAGCAGAGGGACCTCTAGTAAGACTACCAAAAATCTTCAAAAACTGTGCAAACCCATCTAGAGCAAATTGAGAGACCAATGCACCTAACGAAGAACAAAGGTAAATGGCAATATTAAAAAAAGAACTTTCCTGAGGGCCTTGATGATGAAGAGTTGAAAGGCTTGCCTAGGAAATTCGAACACTTTCATTGACTAGTATGAATCGAACACTTCATTGGTCTCCACAATTGACACTATTGGGGATAGAACAAGAATCTAAAGAGCCCTAATGGAGTATATACAGCGCTGGAAGACTACTAGTAGATAAATGATGACTCTAATAGCAAATGACCATGCACTGTTAATGATCTTGGGTGGCTTCCAAGTGCATATATGGAACCATCTCATGCAACATGAGTACATACATTTTATGATTTGATCAAGAAAGTTGAAGAGATTGAATGGGCCTTTAAAAATGGATAATTGAAGAGGGAGACTAGGGAACAGTACAACAAAAAGGATGACTAAAACCAGTTAGATCACAAGCTCAAGCTGCCTATGTAGTGAATGCAGGTATAACATTAAACAATGGAGCAGCAAAACTACAAATTGAGCTGCCTAAGAGGAAAAACCAAGAGAAAGGGGGCTAGAAGAACAAAGCCTTGTTCACCAACAAAAACAATGAGAAATTCATTGAGGGGATGAATGATAACATGCTTACCCTTGTCGAGCATGACAAAGAAGAGCTACTAGAAACGAAGAGGAAAAGATGTGATTAATTCTGCAAATTCCATCAAGCTTTGGGACACAATACAAATGATTTCATCACCCTAAAGCATATAATCTAGGATTGCATCGATAAAGGCATTATAATATAGATGGAGACACTCCTCAAGTACTAAAAGTTCCATTTCCAAATCATAAAGGATACTCTATGAACATGGTGGACACCCTATCCTTCATTTCACTAAGCTACATCAGGCCCTACACACTAGATGAGGTTGGCCATCCGAGGAGACCCCACTCAAAAGCCGTAGACTCATGTCAAGTCCTGAGTTAGAAAATGACTACTTTGAAGATCCAATTGGAGGAGTCAAAAATCATTAACAAGTTGGTATGAAACCTAAGTAGGCCCCAGTGCAACCCATGCCAAACAATAAGGGGTCTCAACAATAGAAGTTAAAGAGAAAAGAACAGAGGAACAGCCTGGATGTTTGCAGGCATCTGAAGAAAGGGCAGCAGCTAGAACCCTTAACATTCCTTTGATTGTATCAGTTCTCAGTCTCATCAATCCATCAGTACAACACCACCAAGCCTTGAAAGAGGTCGTAATCAAAATAAATCTCAAGTTCAGCAACCCTAGCAACTCTGGCACAAATAGTGAATTTAATAATGGCCAACATGTCTCAGACGATGATCTGCCTAATGCGTATCACTTTCATAGCAATGAATTATACATTGTGGTGCAAACTCATGGGATGACGGTCCTACAAGTGCTAATAGATGAGGGTAGTACCTTAAACATTTGCCTTGACACGACAGCCATGGCACTAGGGTCAAAGGAAGAAAATTATTGTTTGATCAATATGATAGTCATTGGCTTCGACTGTAGCTACCTGTTAGTAAACGGGTGGATCTACTTGGAACTCTCTATCAAGTGCATAGTTCATGTTGTAGTCTTTAATTTGGTCAACGTCCCTCCTTCATACAATTTACTTATGGGTCGTCCATGGATACAAGAAGCAAACAGAGTATCCTCCACCCTAGACTAATGTGTCAAATGGAGTCATAAAGGAATCATTACCACCACCCTAGCCAAAAATCCAAAAAGAGAGGCTGCCCCAACTGATGATCCCAAGGTCAGCATACATGGTCCAAGTCCCTAACATGTACCAGCGTCAAAAGATTAATTTGGAGGATAGTTTGAAGTGCCTAGGAATGGATGACTCTACTAATTATATAAATACAATCGAGTGGAAAGGTCATAAGTTTTGTAAGATGGAAGGAAGGATTTGTACACCATTATTCCAATATCACCCCTTGTGTGAATGGTTATTGGAAGTCATAAAGAGATTCCACATTTTGATATGCATGGGCTAGAAGCCCTATAGGGGCCTAGGAGCTAAGAGAAATGGAGATATCAGACCACTTGGCAATACAGTTGGTTAGAGGGACGTATCTAGTCTAGGCTACAAGAGAAAAGCAACACAGAAAAATAAGGGGAAGAGCAAGCAGAATGCAGGGAGGGTGGGTGCCCCCTCTGCATTGCTTTGTTCAAGAAAGTACAATTTTCATCCAAAATTCTCTCTCTTTTGATATATATCTCTCTCATTGCTTCTAATGGCATCTTATATGAACAACTGTGGCATCTTGTCCCATTTCGAGACATACTCAATTCCAAGTTTCAGCATGGTAGAGAGGATACAACCTATAATGTACAAACGAGAGAAAATGATGTAGCACAACAATAACAAGTACAAGAAGAATAGGTGGAAGCAGGTCAAGCACTTGAGTTATTTGAATACCCAATACTTCAGAAAGAGGACCAACCTCCAACTATGTTGAACAAACCCACCAAGGATGTGTACATTGGAACAAAGCAAGAACCACAAATCCTCCAAATAGGCATCAGCTGAAATCAAGAAGAGGAAGAACATACTCATATGGTTTCTCAAAGACTACAAGGAAGTGTTTGTTTGAACCTATGAGAATATACCGAGACTATATCCCAGAATAATGGAGAGAAGATTAATTTTAAAATCAAAAAATGATCCAATGAAGCAAAAACTCAAAAAACTAGATCTTTAGGTAGAAGACAAAGTTAAAGAAGAATTGAGGACCGTCTCAAAGCTAAATTTATCAGAACTATTGAGTACGCAGAATACTTGGTGAATACCATCATGGTACCTAGAAAGAATGGTAAAGTCAGAAGTTGTATTGATTCAAAAGATCTCAAGAAGGTTACTCCTAAGGATGATTATCCTCTGCCAAACATAGAGCTCCTTGTTGATAGCATAGTTGGACATGCCATGTTTTCTTTTATGGATGGTTACACAAAGTACAACTAGAACAAGTTGCCATTAGAGAGTAGCTGAAGATCTCCTTCACACATTCTGGGGAACATTCTATTATACAGTAATGCCCTTCACATTGAAAAATGCTAGAGCCACTTATCATAGAGCAATGATGGCTATCTTTCATGACCATAGCATAAATTGATAGATGCTTACGTAGATGACATTCGTAGTTGGATTTTGGGTTGGGCCGACCGGTCCGCCTCTGGGTGTGCACCGGTTGTCTCGTCCCTTCTACCGGCGATGCGCTCCTGGCCTTAACTGGCCGGGTCGTGCCTCCGGTGCTGTTACTTTGAAGAAATTAGAGTGCTCAAAGCAAGCCTACGCTCTGCATACATTAGCATGGGATAACATCACAGGATTTCG